>VDFB02256595.1:0-15845 GCA_007258455.2 Sequoia sempervirens | reverse complement strand
CCTTGTATAGAAAGGTATTCTTGGATTGTTCTAATTTTTATGTATGTAAAAGGGAATCGGGTATTCTTTACCATTCTGGAGTTGGTTGTCAGGGGTATTTTGTAGGTGAACCAAAATCCTGTCTTTCCTTGAGTCTATTTTTAAATTTGTCTGGAATGAAAGATATATATATATATATATCCTTAACCCCTGCAGTCTATGGGTTTCTTTGGATCATGTTAAATATTTTGGCCAGTTGTTGGATTAAATTCGTATTGAGGGTATTCTTTAGCTGGAATAGTGTATATATGTATTTCCTAGCCTTCAAAACAAGACATAATGTTTACAAGTTTGTAGAAGGGAAATATTGTTTGAGCCTCATAATCTTTGTTTTCATCTCTGTAACCCGGTAAAGGGAAACTTCACCTAATCAAAAGCTTATGCTATAAGCTTCGAGCATCTTTCTCTGATTATGTTTTAGTATATGCAAATGACTTGATCTGTTAGTCACATGTAGTGAAGAAAATTGATGAATATTAAGTCCTGATGAATCTCAAGATTTGATTCTTGCCTTTCCCAAACATAGTCAATGGAAGATTTTCCTTGATATATCTTGGATATTTGTTGCCCAGCTTGGAGTTCCTCATCAATCATCATTCTAATTTGAACTTGAGTCTGTGATTGCATCTTCTCTCGGGGGTGAAATCAACTAATGATCTTGCCATAGCATTCTTCCTTTCTGTTTTGAAAATTATGAATCATAAACTGCCTCTCCTTTATATTTTGAGACCATTAACGAGATGAAACCTGCATTAAGGACAAGTCTCTTTTCTTTGCTTAAAGATTTAAGTTAACCGAAAGTCTTTAAGGACGTGAATAGTCAATGATCCCTGATTCTCTTAAAATGCTCGATATAAATTGTTGAACTGTGATTCTTGAAGAAAGATTTGAATATATAGTAATACTAAACCTTTAATCTCTCCTCCTAACTGAAGGTTATCAATCAATTATTATTTTGAAGTGAAAAATCATGAACTTTGAGAATTTTCTCAACACGTAACTAGTATCATGTCTTTGTAATCAAAGTATGAAATTGATTGATAAAGAAGCCCAAGTATAACAACATGAAGATGATGTCAAATGTATTTCTTCCTCACTCGTAAATCCAGGTACATGCAATGCTATTTAAAGCTTATTTTCATTTATGCAATGAATGATATTCTTTATGTTAATGTATGTTGTAGGAATTTGTAGTTAATTAGTTAGACATCTACTTTAATCATTCAGCTAAAATGAAAGATCTGAAATTAGTTAATGAATAAAGAGAAGTTATTTATTTTCCTTAGTTCATAATTTGGTTAAATGGGAACCCTAGTTTGACAGTTATTTAGTTTTGATCTTCCGTGAGACAGTTGTTGGAAAGAGTTTGGTGTTACTTTTCAGCTGAAACTGAAAATTTAGAAGTTAGTTGGAAATTTAAAATGAACAATTGAAACGATTTGGAAACCCTAGAATGAAAACAAGTTAGTTATGTTCAACAGGAAATTGGTAGTTAATAATGAAGTTGAGGTTGAGTTGTTACAGTTGGCTATTGGAAACATAATTAGACTTCATTTTTACTCTTTAATGCCTAATTAAGGCAATTTAGACAATTTTCACCAACTTGCCTACAAAGATGCTTCCCAAATATGTGAAAGGAATCCAATCAAACTCAAATGATCAAGGTGACTCCCCTCAAGTGTCTAGTTACATCAAGGCATCCTTATTTCATTAATTTTCCAAAATGCACTAGACTTACAAAGGAGGATGGAGACCTTGTTTGTACAAAAAGTTGGTCATCAAGACCAAAACTCCACCAAATCCCTAGGATACCTATTACAAAAATGAAATGGTCCATGAGACCTTATTCCAACATTAGAAAAATAAAAAAAACCATAACAAATGATTCTAGGTCCCTTAGACCCATGGGTGCTCCTGCACCATACTCCCAAGCAAGAAAAAGATCTCAAGTCCTCTTTGAGATCAGGTCTTCTACAGTAGTTCCATGCTGGGTAATGTCAGTTTCAGACATCCAAGTGGAATCCTCTTCGGGTAGACCTTGCCACTTAACCAAGTACTCCTTGTAGACCTTCCTTCTAGTCCTCTTTATCTCCTTGGTGTCTAGGATGCATTCAAGAGTCAAAGGTTGGCTGGGGGGTAGGTCCTTTACCCAATCTTGCTGTTGTACTTGCTTCATCACCTACATTCACATGAGCTTTGAAAGGATATAAATCAGAAACATTAAACATAGGAGAGATTACCACCCCAGGAGGTAGCTCTATTTCATAAGCAATTTGGCCAAACTTGTGGACCACCTTGCAAGGTCCTATCTTCTTCATCATGAGTTTAGTATACTTTCCCTTTGGAAGTCTCTCCTTCTTCAAGTGAGCCATCACCAAATCTCCAACCTTGAACTGAACATCCCTCTTCTTCAAATATGCTCTTTCTTTGTACTTCTCAACATTCTTTTGTAGAGTTTCCTTCACTTGTTGATGGATATCCCTGATTGTAACAGAAAAGTCCTCTCCTTGAGAACTTCTCCTATCAACTCCTTGTAGATCTCTCAATTCATAGACCCCTCTAGGGTGCATGCCATAGACTACTTCAAAAGGGCTCCTACCAATGCTCCTATTCATGGAGTCATTGTATGCAAATTCAGCCTGAGGTAAAATCAGATCCCAAGCTTGTCCATGCTCCTTGGTAAGGAATCTTAAGAGATTTCCCAATGATCTATTCACCACTTTAGTTTTTCCATCTATTTAGGGATGGTATGCAAAGCTAAAGGACATATTTGTGCCAAGTTTCTTCCACAAGGTCCTCCAAAAGTGACCTATGAACTTAGAATCCCTGCCAGAAACAATACTTAAGGGAAATCCATGTATTCTAACAACCTCCTTAAAGAAGAGACCTGCTATACTAGATGCATCATTGGTGCATTTACAAGGAAGAAAATGAGCCATCTTACTAAACCTATCAACCACCACAAAAATAGTATCAAAACCTCTTTGGGTTCTAGGCAGCCCCAATACAAAATCCATACTTACACTCTCCCAAGGCCTATTGGGAATGGGGAGTGGCTGATAGATCCTTGCATTTGATGAAGTTCCCTTTGCTCTTTGACAGATTGTATATCCTTCTACATACTTTCTCACATCCACTTGCAACCTTGGCCAGTAGTAGAACCTCCTCACTTGTTCTAAGGTCTTATCAAGACCAAAATGGCCTCCAAGACTCCCACTGTGTTTCTTCTTTATAATATTCTCCCTCATTGAGCATTTAGGAACACACAATTGACTTCCTTTGAAGAGAAAACCATTCTGCAACAAAAAATTAGAGTATTCACCATGAAAAGTATTCAAATGCTAATAAAAAACGTTGTATACCTCCTTAAAATTTTCATCTTCATGATACATGTCTTTCAATGCATCAACCCCCATGCTTTAGAGTTGGATCTCTTGCAATACAAGTGCCCTTCTACTGAGAGAATTTGCCACCTTATTTGCTTGGCCCTTCTTATGCTTTATTTTGAATGTGTAGGCTTGTAAAGACTCCACCCACTTCATGTGCCTATGATTGAGTTTATCCTGTGCATTCAAGAAACTCAAAGCATGATTATCAGTATAAACAACAAATTCTTTAGGCAACAAGTAGTGTCTCCACTTTTTGAGGGCTTGGACCATAGCATATAATTCCAAATCATAGGAAGAATACTTCCTCTTTGCTTCATTCAACCTCTCACTGAAAAATGCAACCGGTCTACCTTCTTGGCTCAAGACAACCCCTATTGCTTGGTTACTAGCATCACACTCAATGGTAAAACCTTATCAAAATTAGGGAGTACAAGTATAGGTTGTTGTGCTACTCTCTTTTTTAGATATTCAAACCCTTTATCAGCCTCATTGGTCCAAGAAAACTTACCCTTATTACCTCCTTTGATGGTGTCCAAGATGGGTGCACAAATTTGACTAAAGTTCTCGATGAACTTTCTATAAAAGCTTACAAATCCATGAAATATTCTCAAATCTCCCATTGATTTTGGTGTTGGCCAAGTAATAATAGCATCCACCTTTGAAGGATCCATCTTCAAACATCCCTTGGAGATGACAAATCCAAGGTACACTAGTTCTCCTTTCATAAATTCACACTTTTCCATGTTGATCAATAGCTTCTCCTCTTGTAACCTCTTCAATACCATGTTAAGGTGCTTCAAATGTTCTTCTTTAGACCTGCTAAACACAAGAATATCATCTAAATAAACCACAACAAACTTTCCAATGAAAGGTTTCAATACCTCATTCATAAGGCACACAAAGGTGCTAGGGGCATTTGACAACCCAAAGGGCATCACCAACCATTCATAGAGGCCCTCATTAGTCTTAAAAGTTCTCTTCCATTCATCCCCCTCTCTGATCCTTATCTGATGATAACCGCTTTTCAAATCAATCTTGGAAAAGTAGGATCCCCCTGCTAGGCAATCCATAAGGTCCTCCATCCTTGGCATTAGGAACCTATATCTGATTGTGATCCTATTAATGGCTCTTGAATCAGTGCAAAGCCTCCAATTCCCATCCTTCCTTTGTGCTAGGACAGAAGGAACAACACATGGGATCAAACTCTTTCTCACTAGCCCCTTATCCAACAATTCTTGCACTTGTCTTGCAATCTCCTCATTTTGAGCAGGTGTCATTTTGTATGCAGCCTTATTGGGCAATGTAGCCCCTGGAATCATATCAATATGGTGGCTTATATCCCTAATGGGAGGTAGGGAACTAGGTAGTTCATTTACCGTTATGTCCTTGTAGCTTTCCAACAACTCTTGGACTTCTCTAGGTGCATCTTTCTCCTTCCTTGTGGGCAGATCTGCTTCACTCTTTGGTTTCATAATCAGGAAGAATCCTCTTCCTCCACTTTCCTTCAAGGTCTTCATGAACTCCTTCTCACCCACCATCAAAACACTAGGCCCTTCATGCTTTGCCTTGTCTTCTTCTATGAGAGGTGTGAGGTTGTAAGTCACCCCATCCTTCACAATGGAGTATGTATTCTTCTCCCCATCATGCTTGGCCTTCCTATCAAACTGCCAAGGCCTCCCAAGTAGCAAGTGGCACACATCCATAGGGATTATGTCACATAGGATCTTGTCCTTGTATGACCCAATGTTGAATTCTACCCATACTTGCTCTTTCACCAAGACCTGTTGTCCTTTACTAAGCCATGAAACTTTGTATGGGTTAGGGTGAGAAATCCTTTTCAAATTCAATTTTTCTACCATCTCAATTGAAGCAAGATTATCAATTGATCTTGAGTCCACTACTATCTTACACACCTTACCTTGTACCTTGCAATTGATTCTGAAGAGTGCCTTCCTTTGTGGGGGTTCTTCAGGGATTGGTGCCTTGAGTAATGCTCTCCTAATCATCAAGTTCTCTCCAACTTCTGATGTGAGGTTTACTGTAGGTGACTTTCTTCATCTTCATGTACCAATTGATTCCTCCTCTCTCCACCATGAGAGCTTGATCCTTGCTTTCCAGGGCATTTGAAGGATGGATGCCCAGGCTGGTTGCAAGTGTAGCACCTCCCTGAAAACTGATTAGAACCTCTCCCTCCATTAAATCTGCCTCTACCATTGGGTCTCCTACCCCTGAATCCCCCTTTATTGCTTGAGTCTCCACTTGATTCATTAGGATTAGACTCCTCTTGATGTTTTTGGGACTGATTTCTGCCCCCAAAACTGCCTCTACCTCTGAAATTCTTGCCTCTTCCTCTACTTTGTTGCTCTTGTTTCCTTTTTATCTTCTCTTTAGCCTTATGTGCAACTTGTACACAATCCTCCATGGTCTTAGGAGTAACCAAACTGATCTCATCTTGTATGTTTAGCCTTAGGCCATTGATATACCTGGCCACTTTTTCCTTCTCACTCTCTACATGTTCACATCTCATGCTCAACTTGTAGAATTGCTCGGTGTAGGATGAAACATCCATGTCTTTTTGTTTCAGATTCTGCCTCTTTTTGAACTCCTACACCTCATAATCAGTAGGAAGGAATTTTTCCTTCAACCTATGCACCATCCTATCCCATGAGTTGATCATGGACTTACCCATCTTCACCCTTTCTCCTTGGATGAAATTCCACCATGTCAAGGCAGATCCCTTCAACTTTATTTTGGAAAAGTTTACCTTCTTATTCTCTGCCATTTCTTTATATTCAAATTAATTATTCAATGCCTCTACCCACTCTAACACTTCTTCCACATCCATCTTTCCATTATACACCGGTAGATCCATCTTCACTTCAAAGGACTCTCCTCTTGATGCTTGCAATGCTTTAAGGATTCTTCTCTCATGAGGGGGTATCTCTTCCCCTTGAGGGTCCTCTTCACCCTCTTCACCCTCTTTCTCTTCTTTAGAGGAAATCTCTTCCTCAATGGCCACTCCTCTCCTTCTGTTCATTTCTTTTAAGGCCTCTATCTCTTCTCTCAAGGCCTTCAACACCTTTGCAACCATCGGTCCAACTTTTGGAGGCATGATGACTTCCTTTCAACAACTACCTACAATCAGGCTTTGATACCACTAGTATGTAGAGTGGTAGTGATAGCAAACACCCAACTATGATGGCAAAGACACTCAACTTAAATGCTTCTATCAAATACTCTTACATGGAGCCTTAAACTCCATTACTCCTTAAGAGATCAACCCTCTCACACCTAGGGTTCACAACTCAGACCTCTTACAAACCTTGGAAACATTGAATCATGTCTTTTTGGATCAGAATAAGGTGTGACAACTTCCTAGCACTTAGGTTTCAACAAACTTCCACAAACTATGGTGAATTAGGCACTTTTCTCCCTTAAGGCTAGTAGCCTTACCCGGTAGGACAATCAATATAAAATCCACATGGAGGACTTTCAAGACACCATACCTATGGATTTAGACATCCAAAATGGACCTCTACCAAGTCTCAATACCTTTTCCCATGACTATCAAGGCACAAACCACAATAAGCCATTCTACCGCTGCTCCAAGAAACCTAATTCACAGACCTACACCTGGGTCTTGACTATCTAGGCTCTCCCCTTCACCCAAAATCCAAAAATAAAATTCCTACAGGTTTTCCACACCTGTTACCATCATTCCTAAGTGCCTCTTAGATAGATTCTTCATAATAAAGAAAAAACTCACTTTTTTTGCTTGTCAATTAGGCTTGCCACATAGAGATGTCAAGCCAAAAACATTACACCACTTCCTCAAATGAGCCTTCCATTATCCAATACCTTGAGGAAATAGTAGTACAGCCTCATATCTTCCATCCCACAAGGATTTGGCCTCTTTCTAACATGGGAATGGAAGAAATCAACATTTTTCTCTCAAAACCCTGATTTTAAGGGTTTTCAAACCACCCAGGAGGAAAATTAAGATATCTCCCTTATTACTCAATGAAATATCACCAATCCATCTCCAAAAGAAATATTCTTCAATTACCTTTCTATCCATTACATTTTTCAAGCATAAACCAAAACGTACAGACCATACCAAGTATGTGATCAACAAATTCTACAGGAAAAACATGGGGTTTGAGACCACCCGGTAGTAAAATGGGGATATCTCACTCAATTCTCAATGAAATCACACTATTCCAATGGAAAAATAAAGTTTATTCAATTAGATATCCAACCATTATAGGATTAGAGCATGGAACAACACATATAGTCTGTATAACGTATGATATCAGCAATTTCTTTATGAAAAACATAGAAAACAACTTCTTAGAAACTCTTGCCAAATTTGTTCAACAACCTTGCCTCAACCAAGAGAGGAATATTTGAAGCCTCCTAACTCCCTCCAATGTCATCCAACTTCCATTTGAATCAGTTGGCTGTTGGAAACATAATTAGACTTCATTTTTTTACTCTTTAATGCCTAATTAAGGCAATTTAGACAATTTTCACCAACTTGCCTACAAAGATGCTTCAAAAATATGTGAAAGGAATCCAGGACAACTCAAATGAGCAAGGTGACTCCCCTCAAGTGTCTAGTTACATCAAGGCATCCTTATTTCATTAATTTTCCAAAATGCACTAGACTTACAAAGTAGGATGGAGACCTTGTTTATACAAAAAGTTGGTCATCAAGACCAAAACTCCACCAAATCCCTAGGACACCTATTACAAAGAAATGAAATGGTCCATGAGACCTTATTCCAACATTAGAAAAAGAAAAGAAAACATAACAAATGATTCTAGGTCCCTTAGACCCATGGGTTATCTGCACCATGATAAAACCATGATTCAAAAGGAACATCATCCATTTAAGGTTTGCTTTGACTTGATTGATTTGGCTATTTGATTTGGATGGTTGATGTGTTCATGATGGTGATTGATGTTCAATGTTGAGTTGCACTATGATAATGTTTGTTGTGTTTTTCCTACTACTATTTGTTTGTTGGCTCAAGCTCAAAGTTTATTGCCCCTAGTGAGTTTAGGATTTTTCCCCTAGCCTAGGGTGAGACATGACCATGATGCTGGGATATGTACAGCTGAGGCTTTTGATGATGGGAAGATTGATGAAGTAGAAGTGAATGGTGAAATTGAATGGTCTACATGCTCAAATAGATGGAAAGGTAACCTATCACAAATAGATAGAGGTGTTGGTTGTTGAGGAGTTCATCAAACACACCCCCTTAAGGTGTAGATAGTTGATATGCTTTTGATCCAAAGAATGATACAACGACAAAGGGACCTAGCTATTTTGGTTCAAATTTCTCATTCTTCTCTCAATCCTATTAATTATGGGGATTTTCGTTCAAAACTAAGTCACCCACCTGAAATGTTCTTGGTTTGACCTTGTGATTGTAACTTTGTGACATCTTTTGTTGATAGGATTTCAGCTGATCAACTACATGCTGACAACGCTCATCCAACAATTCCAACTCTTGTAACCTAGAGACCCGATAATCTTCATCTAAAATGGTCCCCTTCAATGACACATAGAGTGATGGTAGTTCAACCTCAATAGGTAGAATTGCCTCCAATCCATAGACTAGAGCATAGGGTGTGGCTCCTATCGGGTGTGAATACTGGTTTGATAAGCCCACAAGGCAGGGTTCAGTTGAACGTGCCAGTCATGTCCAACATCGTTGATGGTTTTCTTTAGGATTTTTAGGATGGTTTTGTTTGAGGCCTCTTCTTGGTTGTTTCCTTGAGGATAGTAGGTTGTAGAAAACTAATGCTAGATATGAAACCTCTCAAAAAGTTCCTGAACATCTTGATTATTCAAAGGTATTCCATTATCCGTGACAATGGATTGAGGAATTCCATACCGACAGATGATATAATTTAGAATGAAGGATGCAATTGGTTTTTTAGTGATGGTGGTTAGGGGAAAAACTTCAATCCACTTCGTAAAGTACTTTGTTTATGTGATGATGAACTTGTGTCCATTTGATGAAGATAGATGATTTTTTCCTACAAGATGCACTCCCCATTGAAAAAAAGGCCATGTTGATGTGAATGGTTGTAGTTCTTGTGCTAGTATGTGTATCAGGTTTCCATGAATTTGACATTTTTGGTACTTCTTGACATATTGAAAAGAATCCTTCTCTATATTTTCCAATAATAGCCCAAAGGTAGGATTTTCTTAGCTAAAGTTAGGCCACTTGAATGTGTGCCACAAATACCTTCATGAACCTTACGTAAAGTGGTTTTAGCTTCATTAAGTTCAAGACACTGAAGGAGAGTACCATCAAGACCTCGTCAATAAAGTACATCAACTATCAAGGTATGTTGAGATGCTTGTCGAATAAAGTTTCATTTTTGGTTTCAAGATAAATCAGCTAGGAGGGTATTATCTTTTAGATAGGTATATGACTTGTGATTTGGGGTTATCATATGAACTCATAACGGGCTTATTTTTCAAGTATTTGCAAGAGAGAAACAATGGTTGCCATAGCATCAACTTACATATTGCTCTGAACTTACCTGTCTTGATTCCACAAAGAACTTTTGAAACTTATCAACTATATAATTAATGATGCTTAGTAACACTCGATTAATGATTAGTTGGGAATCACCATAGACATGCAACTCTTTGATCTTCCACTCGACTGCTACTTTGATTCCAATGATCAATGCTTCATAATCGATTTTGTTGTTAGTACAAGGAAACATTAACCTATAGGAATTTGGAATGGTGTGTCCTTGAGTCATGAAAAATAAGATTCCTATGCCTGATCCATGTTGTGCATAAGATCCATTAAAGTATAACGTCCACTATTGCGTTGATACTATTAGGACATCAACATCTAGAAATTCAATGCTCATTGGATGATCATCTTGTAATGGTGCTTCCACTAGTTGATCTGCTATGGCTTGACCTTTGATTTCTTTTCTATCCACATACTAGATATCAAACTCGCTCAATATCATTACCTCCTTGGCTAGTCTTCCTGTCAAGGTAGCTTTGTTGAGTAAGTACTTCAATGGATCAATTTTCACTGAGTTTGATGGTGTGAGTCAACACGTAATGTCTTAGTTGTTGAGTAGCAAATACTACCACCAGACAATATTTTTCAATAAATGTGTAGTTGATCTCATAGCCATTCAAATTTCTATTGATGTAATAAATTGCCCTTTCCTTTTCCGCATAATCTTCCTATGCTAGTAAAGCACCCAAAGATACTTCTATTGTTGCTATGTAAAGTAATAATGGTTTTCCTTTAGTTGGTGGTACGAGTATAGGTGGTGACATAAAAAACTATTTTAGTTGATTAAAAGGGTATGTGCAGGATCATCATGGAAAAAACAAGCCCTTAAGTGATGAAAAATTCAGGAAAATCAGAGTTAGGCAGCTTGATGTAAAAATTTGAATAAGTTATCTATATTATATTAGAAATATGTAATAATAGAATTTGTAGAAAATTGAAAGTAGTTTCTAAACCACTAGGCTTTTTTTTAAATCTATTTGGTGAAAATTCTGAAATTTCACGCAAGAGTACTTAAATTTTAGGGAAAAAATAGGAAGTGTTTGTCCTGGACCACCCTAACCACAATAAAACGGCAATATTTTTATAATATTTAGATGTAAGTAGAGGACCTATGTTCCTGATGTGATTTATACTTTTGTAATTTTTTGAAGTAAATAATTAATTATTTTTTTATTACAACTTTTAAAAAAAATATATAAACTTGTATGTCCGATCACCTTTTAACTTATCAAACTTCATGAAATTCACTTTCTTTTTTAATCCTATAATATACAAAGCATAGAATGTGATGCATGTTTCATATTTTAAAATTTTTATACCATTTGAAAGCTATAGATGTTTTTCAATTAGCCTATCAATGAGGACTTTAGTCAGAATTCAAATAGAAAATGAATAATAATTATTTATTAAATTCAATGTAAAGCATAATTTATAATAGTGGAAAGCTAAGAATCTCCCTTTACAACCTTTTGTTTCATCAATTGGGTAAAAGTTTTCAGCCACATGGGCCATCATATCACCTACATATTGCCAATACTTTTTAAGTCTATCATGGACCTTGCAATACCCAAAAGCATCATTTTCATCCAACTTTAAAGAAACATTTTTGGTAGCAGGATAAAAGGATGAGTTTTATCTAACAGTTGTGCAATGAACCTCCTAATAGATTGGAATCATCCCTATAAAGATCTAAGTTGTTTGATATTTTTGGTAAGAGGCATCTCCATGATGGATTTGACTTTGATAGGATACACTTCAATGCCTTTAGCTAATACAATATACCCCAAAAGTTTAGTTTATGTCACACCAAATACACATTTCTTGGGGTTTAATCTTACATTGAATTTCTCCAATCTGGTGAAGATTTTGTCTAGGATTTCCAGATGTCCTTCTCTGGTGTAAGATTTGGCTAGCAAGTCATCTACATAGTCTTCCATAAAGGTGTGCATCATATCATGGAATATGGTGGTCATCACTCTATGGTATGTATCCCCAACATTTTTCAACCCAAAAGGCTTTACATTCCAGCAAAAAGTACCCCAAGGACATGTGAAAGTAGTTTTCTCTTGATCTATGGGTGCTATCTTTATCTGATTGTAACTAGAAAATACATCCATGAGTGACAAAATTTTGTGTTCAACTCTCAATCTATGATGATGTCAATGTTAGGTAAAGGAAAATAGTCTTTCGGGAAAGCCCTATTAAGATCCCTAAAATTTGTACATATCCTAATGCTTTTATCTAGTTTTGAAACTAGCACAATATTGGAGATCCATTCAACATAATCAATAGGATGGATAAATCCGACATCCAATAGTTTCTTCAATTTAGCTTTCACCAAAAGAGCAATGTGCATATACATTTTCTTCAACTTTTTCTCAACTAGCTTTACTCTAGGTGGTAGTGATAAATGATGCATGATAGGTTCTAGATCTATGCCTGACATATCAGCGTAGGAACAAGAAAAGTTGACTTGTCTCTCCTCAAAGAACTTAGTGAAGCTTGGATTTTCCTCCTTTGTCATGGATGTTGCTAGATGTAGGGTCTTCACTATTTCAATTGTGCCAATTTTGATTGACTATGTAGGTTCAATCAACACTAAAGATCTCTCATGATAGTGTTCGGGAAGAGTGTGAAATATTCCATCTCTCAGTGCCTCAGAGAGGTTTTCACCTTGAGATGTACTCTTTATTTTTACTTTTTCTTGATCTAATACTACCATTAAATGGTTTTCACTATTAGATCTATTTTTTATGTTCATTATTTTGCAACTGAAAGATTTGGCACTCCCCTTGTCTGAAGCTTTGCTATGAGATATGTGGGTGGAACATGTTTCAAGATCATCAGAGAAAAGGAAATTTACAATTGCATCATCGTTTGGAAAGATAGGTACATCAAGCAACTCAATTTGGTCCCAATCAATTAGTTCAGGGTGTACCAATGGTAAGGAATTGTCAGATTGGCTAAGGTCAAAAGGGGTAAGTTTCATGATGGCAACATCATCAAAGTGTTCGATAGCAATATCAAGGTCTATGATGTTACTCTCTTCTAAAGATCTATCTCACTTGAAGTATGATCATTTTCACTTGAGTCATTGATATGTTGTGATCCAATTTCAAGTGGTCTAGAACTCAATCTCTGTCCCTCCATACGTGTTGGTGTATACTTTTGTATCACATCAATTTCCTTATCATGACAAGACTCTTGAGAGAGGGAATCACATTCATATTCATTGGAATCCATTTTAGAACTATCTCTTAATTGGAGGATTCCTCTCAACAACCTGTTGCCTAGTTTCTTCTTTTGATTCTTCTCTATATCCTAGTCCCATTTTTTCCTTTGAATTCATTGTGATGGGTTGTATTGGTTCTATGATGCCTTCTTTTCTCTTACCAATAGGACCTTTTCCCTCATATCCCATCTTTTCTAGGATTGTATTCCCTTTTCCATATTGCTTTGTTTGTACATTGGAGGTTGCTGCTTGTGATTGTTCTTCATCCTTGTACAACCAATTCAAAACCTCCTTGTCTTCTGATTCATCCACTAAAGTGCCCACTTTTACAAACTTTCCATCAAAGAGTGTGGTTGGTTGTGAGGATTGTTGTTTCGATGTGGATGACCATCCATATGACTTGGGAGAAGATAAGAGTTGTGATAGACACAATGATTGCTCAAATGAGTATTCCCCCATGCCTTTGTCTTTCAATTGAACCTTTTCAACCTATTTTGATAAGAATTTTAATTTCCTTTTGTGATCTAATGGAGTAGAATCACTAACTCCTTTGTCTTTTGATTAAACTTTCTCCTCAAGCTAATTTGATAAAGAACTTGATTGACCTTCGTGGCTTGATGGAGTGGAATCAATGATACGCTTATCCTTTGATTGGTCCTTTTTCTCAACCCATTTTGACAAGGAATTTAGTTGTTTTTCGATGTTGGATGAACTGGGTGTTGTAGCTTCCCTATTGTGTGGCACAAAAGTGTCTTGGTTTGTTCTGAGTGTGTTGCAATATTGGGGGTTGTTGGAATAAGATGAAATAGTGATTTCCTGCCCATTGAAAGGGAACTTCAAACACTAATGATATGTTGATGGTACAACTTGCATCTCATGAATCCAAGGACGTCCCAAGAGTATGTTGTATGTCAACTCTTTATCCAATAATTGGTAGATTATATCCTTAACCACTGGGCCTACTTGAATTGGTAGCACAATTAATCCTTGAGAGGATCTCTCTCCATCATTGTAGGCTTTGATAGTGATTTTCCTTCTATGATCAATAACATATTCTAAATATCCAAGTGCACAGATGAGTTTTAAAGTACAAATATTTAAGCCAGTTCCACCATCTATTAGAACAAGTTTGATGTGGTGTTTGTGAATTAGAACCTCAATGTGGAGGGAAGTGTTATGTGGGTGGGTGATTGACACATCATCACATTCAAAAAATGATAGGCAATGAGGTGTGGTCAAGTATCCCACCATAGTCTAAAATTGGAAAACCTTTAGATCATTTGGTACTATGGTGGCTACTAGAGCTTGTTCTAGGATTTCTTTGTGTGCTGGTGAAATTTTGAGAAGCTCTAATATGGATATTTGTGCGAGTATTTTCTGCAATTGATCAACTATGTTATATTGAGTTGCAGGGACAATAGTTGCTTTGGATGTGGAGGAGGCAACTCCTTTCAATGTTACCTTAGTTTTCCCTCTTGTGATTGCGTTGACTAGTTGGTTATCTTGTTTCTCTTTGATTTTAATGACATTAATTTGATTGTCACTTGCAACAACATTTGTGATCAGATTTATTGGCACAATGTCATTAATTGGATGTGGTTTGGTGTTAATGTCATGGTGATGATTTTCAGTTGTAGCAATGTTTCTTTGGCCCTTGATTTCGATGTCCTTGTTTTGATGTTCAACTACCTCAACATAATGAATGGTACAGTCATAGACATAATTCATATTTTTTCCTTTGGATTTTTATGAAGAGGACTCCCCCTTTTCATAGTTTGGTAGTGGGTTCTTGAATGCTCCATGATCATTGTTTTTTTGGGGTCCTTCTATGAATATGGTCTTGTTATCAATCAAGTTTTGTATCAAATGTTTCAATTGCATGCAGTCATTGGTTTTATGTCCTTTGTTTATGTGAAAGTCACAATAATGTGCATCATTCCACCATGAAGGTTTAACTTGTGGTTCCCAATTTCTTGCCTCTGGTAATGTTATGACCTTGGCTGCAAGAAGCTCCTTTAATGCTAATTCTAATGATTATACCAAAGGTGTGAATCTTCTTCGATTTGAGGATGTTTGATATGGTGGTCTTCTAGATTTAGAATTACCTTGATTGTTGTTTTGATTGGCATTTTGGTTGTCATTTTGATTGTTGGTTGGATTGTTGTTTTGATGAGTCTTGGTGGAAGTTGTTGTCAAGTTGAATACTGGTTTTTCATTTTGTGTTTCAGCTGCACCATCATTGTTACCAGCATTCTTGTTTCATTGCCAAAACTTTGGTTTATCATTGCTATTATAGTTATTAGAGGAGCTTGATGCATTGTTTTCATTATAAATTTTTATGACTCCTCTTTAGACCAAAGCTTCTTCGATTTTAATTCCATTTTCAATCTTTTTTTCAAAGGTAGGTGGGCATTGTAATTCCAATCTATAGCTCATCTCGTCATTTAGGTTATCAATGAATATTTCCATCTTTTCCTTTTCAGGTATGGAACGAGAATATCTTGCAAACAGTCTTCTCCATTTTTGCAAAAATATGAGGAATGACTCACCCTTTTTCTGTTTCAAGTTGCAAAGGTCTTTCATTGTTATATCATGTTGGAAGTTATAAGAGTACTGAGT
>VDFB02256594.1:144320-162619 GCA_007258455.2 Sequoia sempervirens | reverse complement strand
TACATAGTAGATTTTTTATATGGGACTGGTAGTCAAGATAGGAGGTTGAAAAACTAGGATAAGTTTTAAAATCCATTAATACTCCACAACTTTGTAAAAACTATAGAAAAACAATAAATAATAAATCTCTAGACCTAAAAATCTTCATATTTTTGCAACTTCCAACATTTGGTAGGAACATGGTGGATGAAGAGGAACAAAATTTTATTAATTTGATGAAGGTAAGACTTGTTTTAATATTTCTAAGATTATTATATAAAATATGGAAAATGAGGGGTTGAGAATCAAGAAATTTTTTACATTTTAAAATTAAGTCTCCATATTGGCTCTAGTATAGGAGATGTGTGTCTTGCGAAAATAACTAGAATATTGTTATCTCCAAGTGAAAACCACAAAAATGGAAAACAATAAGGGGACCATGATAGTTAAACTTCATCATGACCAATAGGGGTCACAATTACACAAGGAAAACACACACACACAACATAATAGATACAATCTCAAACAATATTACTTACAAGAATTAATAATCAATCTATAGTGTCATGAACCAATAGCTCCATAAGGTATTTGGTTACTCCTCTAAGGTAGTACATACCATGAACATACTCTTCAATATATTTATATGGCCATGTCACAAGCCATATTGCTCTATAGTTTGAGTATTTGTCCTTAATAGTTATCACTATAATCAAGGTTAACCTACTACACATAGAACATCTTTTAAGATTATAGAAACATCATTACACAAATGTAAGATTAAGGTATACAAAAAATGATTCCTTAGGATAATAACTCTTATGAATCATTATAAATTCTTCCTTAGATGAATCATTGAGTCATGAAGTGCATACAACTATTAACCTACTCCTAAACTATTGGTGAAAAATGTTTATCATTTTGATAGTATGGTTTATCATAAACTTCTAGGATTGGTGCCAAATGTAGTGAGTTATAGAGTCGTAGTTCACCAAGAGAAATAATACTTTGAAATTATAACAAAATATGAGCTATGCATATACACACACCAAACATAACATACTTAAGAATTCATCTCCAAATTGTAGATATCCATAAGGAATAAAGAAGAGACCATTATAAAGCTTGTAATGAATTAAAATGCAAAGACGTTCATTAAATATACATGAAAAACATACCAGCAAACCCCAAGCTATAATGCTATTACAAATTGTCACATTAAAATTATGCTAAATATCTACAAATGGCCATGGAGATTAAATAATAGATATCATTTATAGTTTGTACATACCTTGTGATTTATAAAACATGTTGCTCTCTAGGAAACTAGAATTACAAGAATTAAAACCCTAAACATCCCTTGACACTTGCATTTGTGTAGAAGGAAAAAATAGCTAAACCTTTATTTATCTAGAACAAACCTTTATATATATATATATATATATAAAGAACCTTTGTTGGCTCAATCCATGATCCACTTCTATCAAAAATGTTCTCCATAGCAGCTGCCCAAGTGCAGATTGTGTCATATGGGTCCACACTTTAATCACTATTAAGAATGCATCCCCTTGTCACAAATGGCATCATTTTCTCTAGTTTAGCATTTTCAGTAATGGCATCTTTCATTTCTATATCCATATCTATAATATTTTTTATGGACTCCCATGGTTATGTTTCTTGCAAATGCTTGTAACCAATAAAATCTAAATCTAATTCATCAAATTCATTATTTACAGTATCTACAAAAAATTGGGAAATTTCATAATCACTTAAAGATATCTCAAAAGTATTTACATCTGATGTTTCTTCTTCTGACTCTTTGTTGGAATAACTAGCTTCATCCATATATTGGCCATTATGTTTGTTCTTCTTCTACATTCAATTCTTGTAACCAATCCCTTATTTCACCCTTCTCTTCCTGATTGGCTAAGCTATGTTCTTTGACCTTGGGCATAAGTACATGAGCCGAGGGCCTATGGATTCTGGAGGATGACACAATTATCTCTTCTTTCTCATCTTTCCTAGTATGGGTCCTCCATTGAACAATTATTTTCTTTTGTTTTGGGATTGATTGGTCTTGAGCTTTTCCCTTTTTCGCTTTCTTTTTTTTAGAAGAACTATCATGACCAGTTTGTTCTTTTATAATTTTCTTTGTGACTAGCTTAATCTTTTCTAGCTTTCTACCTACAACATTTATGAGTGGATTTTGATCCTCCACATCTTGCTTATTGGAGTTTTCATGATTCTTTTAATTTTCATAGATGGATTTTAGGTAACCATCTTGTTGAGTTTCATTGGTTACCATAGTTCTAACATCTTGTTGTGCTTGGATGACTTGGTAGCTTACACTAGAAAGATTGTCTATAATAGAAGAAGAGTGTTGTTCAATTTTTATCACAGAAGAACATGATTTGTTTTGAGTAGAGGAAACATTATTTAGCTCAATATGAGTCTTCAAACAATTATTTCCTATACTTCTAATTTCCACAGCCATATCATCAATATTTTCCTAAGTAGATATCATCCACCAGGCTATCCAATTCCTCCGGGCTTTTGAATTCTTTTTTTTCTCCTAGATCTACATGTAGCCCGGCTTCATATCTACCCTAAATATTTTTTTTGGATTAATGACAATGAATGATTCATGGGTTCGCCATCTTCCAGGTTCATAGCCTATTACTTCAATTGTTTCTTTCCCTTCATCTCTAGCTTATACTTGCTTTTCTTTTCAGTGCTTACCCTAGGGATTTTTTCTTCCATCATGCAGCCCTTTTCTCCCATCTTTGTTAATTTGATCCCTTTTCCTTTTTTATATGACTGATCTTCTTCCTTAGGGGTTAGAGATAGTTCCTGACTCACTTGTTTGACTAATTTATCCATCAATTTTGGGTTGCTGCTTAAATCTGACAGGGCAACTAAGGAAGCTTTGGAAGGATAAGGGTTGACTGAGGGCCGATAGTAGAAGGGAAAGTGGTAAGATGTTCCAATGGATTCTCAGAGACACCTAAATACCTGGGCTTAGGGCTCCGACCAATGTTCTTCATAATTTTTATTCTTCATGGTCATGATTAAATAATGTCACTATTTAACTATTCTCTATAGTCTTCATTTTCTATTAATTAAATAATCTTAATTATTTCGAATTGCATTTTCATTCTATCCTCTCTCTCTCTCATTTAATTAAATAAATGCTTTTATTTACTTATGTTACTAATTAACCTATTCTTCTTGCCAAATTAAATAAATTTTATTTAATTTACCTTATCATATTTCAACGGCAATTAAATAAATTCTTTATTTATTTAATTATTCATTTAAAATCCTTTTCATCACTTAATTAAATAAGTCTTATTTATTTTAATTATTCTTCAAATTTTGAGTTCAATTAAATGAATTATTTAATTCATTAATTCTATTTTAACGTATTCCTCTATATTTAGATAATTGTGCAAATTATATAAGTATTCACTTTTACTCGACTCAAAGATCTATTTTAATTGCTCAATTAACTCTTGATTTAATGTTTGAGTGGCTTTCTCGAGTAATCTCTTCGTCAAATCATTCAATCGTCCAGTGCTAACTCAATTGCGTGTACATGCAGATTAATTAAATATTCCTATTTAATTAATTAAATCTTGTGCGTGCATTCAAACATGAGTTGCTTTAATCCATCTTTATCTTTGTCATGCAAAGATAATTCTTCTATTTTCGAATACCAAACTCAAAGATTAAATCATTTATTTAATCTTTATTTCTATTTCTAATTTTTATCACTCATGTCACTACCGCATTAGCCATCTAATGCATGTCTAATTAGTCAATCTCAACCGCTTCGATCTTTTCCATCATGGCATGTCGTTCGAATAATCAATTTTTTATAAATTGATCTGGTATTCATCATTCCAATATCTCTCGAAATCTTATGAATTTTGTGAGCACTTATCTTGAATCTTCGATGTTTTGCTAAATCATTATCATAGGCTATACTTGCACGAACTCTTGAAAATCTGAGGGCAATTATACTACAACAACAAAATGGAGAAGGGAAATCGAGATGATTCATGGAAATACGTTTGAAATTGGTGAGATTGTTTCAGTTTGCTTATGTTTAAACTTTCCTTTGTTCTTTGTTGCTTAACATTAGATTTGGTATTGCATGTTTGCTTCTAATCTATTTCTTGTGCACTTTCTTGGCATTACATTTGGTGAACCCGATGTGAAGACACCATCTTCTCGAATCCATAGATCTTTTATTTTTTATTTTTGTAGGTTTTTCGCATTTTGCTACCGCATCGCCTTTGACGGCGACACAATTAAATCGAATCAGACTGGCTTAAGAAATGACACATCCGAAAAAGCCATGACACATCTAAAAATTCCTCGAATCAAGAATCGATCGCGAATACCAATCTGGGTAATTGAAGAAAATATCAACGCATCTGACTGGTAACACAGCGACGCAATTGACTGGTAAACTTTATTTCTATTTTCAGAAATCTGAAATTTTCAATTGATTTGTGTGTTACTAATATCTGATTTTCAGCGTGTGGCCTTTTGGAGTTAACAAGCTTTTGCAGGATGATTGACGAAGACGATATTGAAAATTACTAACAAGTTTTTCTGCAGGACACTTGTTGAAGACCTTAGTTAATTTTGAAACAGATTGTTTGGTAGCTTAGCAAATCTTTCATTTGGTTAAAATTAACAAGTTTCTACTTGCGTTTGGTGCAAAAGCACAAGTTTGGTTAATTCTCACAACTTGGTATTACTCATATCCTCCTTGCACATCCGTGCGATCTTGGGTGTAAGAGAAATGGTTACCAACTCTAGAACTTGGGCCTGTTCTGGTGGGAAAAAGTACTCACCCCAGGATGACTCAGACCGGTAGCACCCTAAACCCGAGGGACTTCCAACTAGTATATAAAAGTGGGTTCTTGGGGAAAACCCAAGAATCACGAGTATGGTTTCGACGAGATGGATTCGAAAGGGGACACTCGCTGTATGGATCATGCCCCACAAACGGAATGCCCATACTAAATACCTTTTGTTTTAGAGACCAACCTATTTGTGGCCATTGCTTGGTATAGTGCAGGGTACAGTATCATGCCCGAAGAGACTCACTACTAATCCCCTTGAGTAGAGATAGCAATTCTTGGGAGGTCATTACCCAAAGAATTCAAAATTGGTGTGCTCGAAAGACATTAATGATTCATGGAGGGGAGCCAATGCCACCAAATTTCTAAGCTATCCACTCTTGAGAAGGAAAGGTGTTTATCACCAATCCGGGGTATAAAAGGTGGGCTATACCAAGTATACAAACCCTAGGCCTTTGGCCTATTAAGATGTGCTTGTCTATTATCAACTTAAACATTCTTTGAGTCCAAAATCAAAACTGAAAAACACTTTGTCTTATGATTGTCTTTGATTGTCAAAATTTGATCACAAAAAATAGAGTCAGTTTAAATCTCATCACTGAAAATACACAGAGAGTCGCAACTGTTCACCAGAAACTCGCAATTGATTTTCAGAGTCGCATCTGTTAAAACTTGAGTTGCATCTATTACCAGGAGTCGCATCTGTTGAATTTTGAGTTGCATCTGTTTAGCTTTGAGTTGCATCTATTATCAGGAGTCGCATCTGTTGAATTTTGAGTCACATCTGTTTAGCTTTGAGTCGCATCTATCAATTTCAGTTGCATCTATCTATCTTAGAGTTGCATATTCCAGTCTTAACTCGCAATTGCTTTGCAAAAACCACATGCGTTATATCTTGAGTCACAACTGTCATTACGATTCACAAATGTTAGAAGGTTAACCACATCTGTCAGAGTCACGCATTGAAATTACCAGAGAAATGCAATTGATTACTGGAAAACCACAACTGTTAAATTGAACCACATCTGTGAAATCCTGAGACGCATCTGTCTGATTATTAGAAAACCAGAATTCACAGTCACTGTCCAGTCAACACAATTATACTAGTTTCAGTTGTCTTTACACAAACAGTCCTTGAACAGAAACTTGAAACGATTTTCTCAATTTTGCATCCTTTAGGTTCAATTAGTCATTACCATAGTTGTCTTCATTCAGAGTTTAGTTTCATCTTAGAATACATATTACCTTGCATTAAACTTCTAGATAGGTCACTTTTACAAACTTTAGGACTAGTTCACCATCTACACTCTAGAAAAGTCATAGTGTCAACAAAATTTGTCATTGAACCTAGTTTTATTAGTATATCCTTTGTCCTACATAGAGTCCTC
The DNA here is from genome assembly GCA_007258455.2 of Sequoia sempervirens. NCBI lineage: Eukaryota > Viridiplantae > Streptophyta > Pinopsida > Cupressales > Cupressaceae > Sequoia > Sequoia sempervirens. The sequence continues at coordinate 156,378 of VDFB02256594.1, read as the reverse complement.
CTAGCTCATCAGTCTAGTTAGGAAACTCAACTTGTCTTTGATCCTCATCCTACTTTGGTTCCTTAACTTAAACTAAATTGATGCCTTGGTTAGACTTTAGGTATTTTGTCCCTTCGTCTTATGGTTTATAGAATTGATTATTTTAGAACCTTGCATAGACCTTGCATCTTTAGATCTTAGGCTAGTGTCATCCTAGAACATTCCTCATTTTGCATAGACCTTGCATCTTTAGATCTTAGGCTAGTTTCATCCTAGAACATTCCTTATTGTGCATACGAAAATCCCAAAAAATATAGACTAGGGTCATACTGTTCATAAATATAGTTTTGCATTTCCCACATATTGAGCTTGTCTTACATGGTTGAAACTAGGTCTAAGAGAAGAGAGAGAGAAAACATGTCGAACCCAAACAAATTCATCAATCCATTTTCTTCAAGACCTCATAAGACTCTATTAGACAAATTCACCACTAGAAACACTCAAGGACATATTGCAGTAGAAGACATAGAGGTTGCCGCATAGGACCCTGAGTTTTCCTCTTTCATAGATGAGTACCTAGAAAATGATCGACAATGATACTTAGCCAAATTGCTAGCTGAAGGTGCTACCTTACCTCTAGGATTTGATATCAGCACCTTACAAACTCAACCTACACAAGGGACAAATACCATAACTGCTAGTACTACTATACCTCAGGTCAGCACAACTATGTCATCTAGTACACCTACACAGAGTACAACAGTCCATACATCCCCATTTGGTACATCTAGCATGACATCAGGATTTAATTTCACTATAGGGGCTTCATCATCCACTCCCTTCGGTCCTCTTGTTGGGAGTAAAAGACCTAAAACTTTAGCCTCTACACCTTATGTCAGTGTTACAAGTTCACAATCAATAGTCATACCTAATGCTAGTATCACGAGTACCATACCATAGTTGATGGCCATACCTAGTGCTCCAATCACTAGTACTATACCACAGATTACACAAACAGGGGGCATTCCCTCCTTCCAATATGGCAATCAGAATCCATTCACACAATTTCTAAGTCAGAATGTACTTTCCCAAACTGGTACTCAGAATCCATTCACACAGATTCCGAATCAGAATCCATTCTCTCAAATCAGTGGAAACCAATCATTTACATAGATTCCCAATCAGAACCCCTTTTCCCAAAGTGGTATTCATAATCTGTTTACACAAATCCTAGGTCAACACAATTTATGCAAATTCCAGACCAGAACACATTTACCAACATTCCGAATCCAAATCCACCTCAGATGCCAATGTTCAATCGAAACCCATCATGAGACTTTGGATTTCAGAACACATACATGGATCTGCATAATCCCCCTAGCACATCTTTGACCCAAGTTGACGTCTTACAAACAAAAATGCATGCATTAAAAATGCAAATGGATAACATGTCGATGTCAACTAAGAAATCATTTTCAACAAAATACATATGCCCATTCCCCTTTGATAGATCATTGTACATGACCCCTTTGCCTCACGGATATGTCATATCGAATCTCCCTAAGTACAATGGAAAATGAAATCCAATAGAACATATAAGGGAATTTTCTACCATATGCATAGATGTTGCTTATGACCCCACATATCTTATGAGACTATTTCCAAGAAGTCTTGTAGGAATTGCACTAGAGTGGTTTTTAGGTCTAGATTATGGCATTAGATATTGGGGTGAACTGGTTGAGAAATTTGTGGAGAAATTCTCCTTCAACATAGATCACGAGATAAATATAGCAACCTTGTGTCACACAACGCAAGACGAAGGGGAAACATTCATTGCTTTCTTCCAGAGATGGAGAACTATAGCTAGTAGGTGTCATGTCAAGATATCTAAAAAACAAAAAGTTACAATTTTTCAAGAGAACCTTCATGCAAAACTCAGGAGTAACTTAAGGGTACATTGTTGTACATATTTCTCAGAACTAGTGGAAAAGGGGTGATAATAGAGAAGGATCTCATTGAAAAGGGCGAACTCAAGACATCAATATCTAATAGAAACCCAATCATACAAAACACCCCTACTGATAGAAATAGATTATGGTCTCGCAACAAAAATGTCACCAATGATGGGGTGGTTGATGCTAAAACACTACAAGAAAGACCCCTCCTCACATTACAAGGGCCTCATGCTTTTTCCAACACGGTTAATGCTATCAATCAACCTCCTAACGTGGTCCAAAATACGCAACGTCCACAACCAAGAAGATTTCAAAAATGTGAGTTCACTCCCTTAGGGGAACCCATTGAGTCAGTGTTCAAACAATTGTTACAACATAATCTCATACAGCTGCAGGAACCAAGACAATTTAAACCAGCTTGGTGGGATGACAATGCCTTTTGTGATTATCATAGAACTAAGGGACATAACCTACAAAACTGCCGACAACTGAAGAATATCATACAGGATCTTGTCGAAAAGAGAATTATTGAAGTTAGTGGACAAAAATAGAAGTCATCAAACACTGATCATGAAGTCTTTTCTGACCCACTACATGATCATGGGAAAGGAACTGTCCCTAGTTTGAGTACTAAGACCAATATGTCAGCCAACTATGCCAATGTCAAGCATGATTATAATAGTGGAAAAATCATTCACTGCCTTTGCACCGCTGATGAGAATATCAATACCATTATTATCAATACTAATCCTAAGTGTGCGGTTAATACTCGTCATACTAAGTTCACTATCCAAGGACCTCCATCACAGCAAACACCCCAACCTTCCAAGTTACAATATAACCTTCTTGACTAGTTGGGTAAGACCCCAACCTAAATCTCAATCTTGGAATTGTTGCGTATTTCCCCTGAGCATCGATCTATCCTTGATAAGGCTTTACAGAACACCACGGTCCCTAATGATCTTGATGTCAATCATTTCCAGGAGATGGTGGGCTACTTGACCAATAATTACCATGCTACATTTTCTGAACAAGATTATGCAACTGAAAAGATGAACCACAATGACCCTTTACATCTAGAAGTCCTTGTTGATGACACCAAAGTTAGACGAGTTTTGGTAGACGGAGGAGCAGGGTTAAATCTATGCACTTTAAAACTAATTAAGGCTTTAGGTATCTCAGAAGCATGCGTAGACACGACCAAGAGTATTTTCATTAAAGCTTATGATGATGAGGAAAGAATATCAAAGGGATTCATAACACTTCCTATCAAAATTGGTCTTGCGGTAATGGAGACAAAGTTCCAGGTCTTGGATCTCACCCTCCCTTATAATCTTCTGCTAGGTAGACCATGAATTCATGCCATGAAGGTAGTCAGTTCCACGTATCATCAGTTTCTTAAATTCCCTTACAATGGAACATAAATAACTATAGATGGTGATCCGGATCCTTTCCAGTATTGCACCAATCTAAAGGAGATCCCCCAACGCCAAGTGCCAGTAAACCAAGAGGCCTCATCATCCAATTCATCCTCCTATGTTGATCCAGCCACACTCACTCAAACATCTATTACATCCTCAGTTCCTACTACTCCTAGGGTTGAGATCCAAGAGAAGGGTTGTGGAGAGTATTACATGAAAACTTCTTATTGTGTTATCCATTTGATTCCTCTTATGTCATACGGTTTACCTACATCGGATAGGAGACAATCTATGGTCACTATACACATTCCTCCCACAACAAATTTTTCTAAATGGGGTGAATTAAGCAAAGAGGCCATAGATATAGAAGATGTCACTTCTTGGATGTATAGGGAAGATGATGAGGAATCCCTCTTACTTGCTCATATTCCTACAAATTTATATGGAAAGGGTTTCAAAATCATGCAAAGCAAAGGATATGATGGACAGAGTGGTTTAGGTTTAAACCAAGATGGCAGGATTGAACCAATATTTGTTTCTCAGTGGCCAAAAGGAGTAGGGCTAGGGTTTCAATTGATTTAGATTGGTGTTCCTAGTACCCCATTACCCTTACTTGAGGAAGTAAGTGCTTCAGAAGATATTAAGACATCTCACGAACCAATGGACCAATATCATTGTGATTCCCCCGACTCTAACGATTATGAGTGGGATTCCCTATCCTCTACTTCTTCCATGGACCTTAAAAAGTTATTTGGAGAACTTGACTTGATGTTAAGTTCCTCACCAAATCCCTTGAATTCTTGTCCACCAAAGAAAATGACAAAGGAGGAGTGGTTTAAACACTACTGTTGGGAATCACTTGATCCTACCTCATGGCAACTTGAGCCGCCTATTTCCGATAGTCAAACCTTGGCATTAGGCCCACCTATCCATCCACCTAGACCCAAACCTAAGAGCAAAAAGGACATGGTACAAGACTTTTGTAACCACATGAATAATTCAATCTTCACCTTGAATCCATTAAACTTTGATAACTCTGACAATGACATGCCCTTAGTCTATCCCCAACTTATTGATTGGGACCAACAAGACACACCCATCTTAGACATTTTTGAGAATGACGAAGCAATTGCTGAGTTTTTGGGATTACGAGAAGGCATACCAAACAATGATCATAAGGCTGGTTTTATTATTGACTTGGAAAACAAAGCATATTTTGGGGAATTTGTTCAACCCTCCAATCCCAAAAATGAGAAAAAGAATAAACAAAATAAAAAGGATGAGTCTCTAGGTGAAAACCGAAAGGCACCTTTAGACAATGGAAAAGTAAAAAGAAAGGACACATTCGAAGGTGAAAACCCCTCTGAGACACCTAAGGATGGAGGTTTGAACATTTTTCCCATTGCACAGGAAATGTCACCCATGCTCGTTGAAGAATCAGTAGAAGTAAACATAGGTACTAAAGAGAATCCTCGACTGGTTCATTTTGCAGCGTCATTGACAACATAAGAGCAGCTGGAGTTCCATAACTTCTTTACACAAAGACAGATTAATTTTGCTTGGTCATATGCCGACATGCCAGGGTTGGATCTTGAACTTGTTCTACATCATTTTCCCTTACGACCAGGTGCCAAACTAGTGAAACAAAAATTGATAAAAATGCACCCACAGATTACTTTGTTGGTCAAAGCAGAACTCAAGAAACTCTTAGACGTTGGTTTCATCAGATCTATCAACTATGCAGATTGGATTTCCAATATTGTACCAGTCACTAAACCAACTGGGGGCATCCGCATCTACACTAATTTTAGAGATATCAACAAAGCTTGTCCTAAGGATGACTTTCCTTTTCCTAACATAGACATCATAGTTGACATGACAGCAAGATATGAGATGTTGTCCCTTATGGATGGATTTTCGGGATATAACCAGATCAGAATTGCAACTGAAGACCAACCTAAGACGGATTTCACTTGTCCTTGGGGAATGTATTGTTGGAATGTTATGCCCTTCGGACTCAAGAATGCTGGAGCAACCTATCAATGTGCCATGACTACTATCTTTCATGATCTAGTACACACTCTTATGGAGGATTATGTCGATGACCTTATTGCAAAATCCAAAACAGGGGAAGAACATTTACAGGTTTTAGATAAGATATTTCAGAGGCTGGAGAAGTATAAAGTGAGACTCAATCCAAAGAAATGTGTGTTTGGAGTCAAGTTAGGAAAGCTATTAGGTTATATCATCTCTAGACGAGGCATTGAAGTGGATCCGGCTAAGGTAAAAGCAATCATGGACATGCCTCCACCTACTAATCTTATTCAACTAAGGACATTACAGGGAAGGTTGCAATCTATCAGAAGATTTATAGTGTAGTTAGTAGATAAGACACATCCTTTTCAACATCTACTTAAGAAAGGAGTACCCTTTGCATGGACAGCTAAATGTGAAGAAGCTTATCAACTGATTAAAGAATATTTATTCACATCCCCTGTCTTAATGCCACCTGTTGAAGGAAGACCATTGATTCTTTATATGGGTATGTGTAGGATCATCATGGAAAAAATAGGCCCTCAAGTGGCAAAAAATTCAGAAAAATCAGAGTTAGGAAACTTCATATAAAAATTTGAAAAAGTTATCTATATTCTTTCAAAAATATGTAAGAATAGAATCTGTAGAAAATTGAATGTAGTTTCTAAACTACTAGGTTTGTTTAAAAAAAAATCGATTTGGTGAAAATTTGAAATTTCAATGCAGTAGTACTTAAATTTCAAGGAAAAAATAAGTAGGTGTCTGTCTAACCACCCTAACCACAATAAAATGATAATATTTTTTTATAAGATTTTAGATATAAGTAGAGGACTCATGTCCCGACGTGATGTATATTTTTTTATAATTTTTTTCCAAGTAAATAATTAATTATGAATTTTTTATTACAAATTTTAAAAAATAAAAAAACTCATATGTCTGACCACCTTAACTTGGTCAAAACTTCATGAAATTTGTTTTTTCTTTATTTAATCCTATAGTATGCAAAGAATAGAATGTGATACATGTTTCAGATTCAAAAAATGTGATATTGTTTGAAAGCTATAGATGTTTTTCAATAAGCCTATCAATCAGGACTTTAGTCATAATTCAAATAGAAAATGATTAATAATTACTTATTATATTCAAAGTAAAGCATAATTTATATTGGTGGAAAGCTGAGAATCTCCTTTAAAAACCCTTTACATTTCATCAATTTTGGGTTAAAAAAAATTCGTCAGCCACATACCCGTCATATTGCCACTTTTTGGTCCATCATAATCATGCACATACCCATATTACGGCAACCCATTCATCACTTGGAGCATTGCTTGCACAAAATGACGATGAAGGTCATGAAAGGGCATCTATTATATCAGTCAGACTTTGGTAGGTTATGAGCTCAACTATAGTACCATTGAATGTGCCTATCTTGCAGTAGTATTTGCTACTCAAAAATTGAGGCACTATATGCTAAACCATCAAACAATGTTGATTGCTAAAATAGACCCTCTGAAATATCTCCTTAGCAAGGCAGCATTAATAGGACGATTGGCCAAATGGGTTATGATACTTAGTGAGTATGATATCCAGTATGTATAAAGAAAGGCTATTAAAGGATAGGTCATTGTTGATCAGTTAGCTGGCGCACCCACACAGGCAGATCACCCATTAGTTGCATACTTTCCTGATGAGTTCATATTCACAATTGACACAAACATAACATGGAAACTGTAGTTTGATGGCTCACATACAAATCATGGTTCAAGGGTTGGTATACTGTTTATTACACCACAGGGTGATTCCATCCCTAAGTCATTCAGGATTGCATTCCCATGCACTAACAGCATAGCAGAGTATGAAGCTCTAGTGACAGGGTTACGTATGGCAGTCAAGTGGAAAATTAAGATATTACAAGTATATGGGGATTCTCAACTGGTAATCAGATAGGTAAATGATGATTATGAGACTAAGGATGAGAAGCTTGCTCCATACAAGCGCATGGCTAATAGCTTTAAAGAGTACTTTGACAAAGTCAAATTTCATCAAATACCTTGTGTTTTAAACAGGGCAACAGACACTATGGCTACAATTGCATCACTTCTTGACATTCCTAACAATGTGCCTAAGTTTGAGTTCTTGGTAGAACAACTTTTGGTCCCAGCCTACAATATCCCAGATTCTAAAATGGTGTGTGACATTGTTGGTCCTGATTCCCCATGGTACAAAGAAATCTATGATTACCTTCATTCCGAAGTCATACCCACTGGCCTATCAAATAACCAATGTAGGGCATTCCTCCATAAGTTAGCCAAATACACCATCGTCGGAGACACCCTATATAGACACGCCTTAGATAATACCTTACTGAGATGTCTTGATTCTACTGAAGCACAAGCAACCTTGCGTGGGGTGCATGAGGGTATATGTGGTTCCCATTCTAGTGGTCCTACCTTAGCCAAAAAGATTATGAGACTGGGTTATTACTGGCCTACTATGGAAAAAGACTCATATGTCTTTGTAATGAAATGCTGCCAATGCCAAGTTCATGGAGACTTGATACATGCACCAGCACAGGAGCTCTGTCCTATAAAGTCACCATGGCCCTTTGCCCAATGGGGACTCGACCTCATAGGTAAGATCCACCCCACATCATCTAATGGACACAAATTCATTATCACTGCCACTGAGTATTTTACGAAGTGGATTGAAGCCATTCCTTGACATACATTACCATCTCACAAATTTCTAAATTTATCCTGAACTATATCATCTATTGGTATGGTGTCCCTCAGTCCATAATTACTGATAATGGCCACCCATTTAAGAACCAAGAATTCTACCACCTGTGTGATGAATTTCATATCCAACATCACTTTTCCACTCCATACTACCCACAAGGTAATGGCCAAGCGGAGGAATCTAACAAGACCATCATTAGAATCCTCAAGAAGACTGTCAATGATGCTGGTCGTGACTGGCATTTACAGCTTAACCCTGCCTTATGGGCTTATCGCATAAGTATCCGTACTCCTACTAGTTCTACTCCATATTCACTTGTATTTGGTTCAAAAGCTATTCTTCCTATTGAGGTTGAGATTCCTTCCCTAAGGGTATCCCTGAAAGGCCACATTGATGATGAAGACTACCGAGTATTGAGACTTCATGAGCTAGAATTCCTGGATGAGTGAAGACAGAAGGCACTAGACTATCTTCAAGCATATCAGAACCGCCTTCGTTGTAGCTATAATAGGAATGTATTGAATAGAAACTTTGACATTGGTGACCTGGTTTTAATGGAGAACCCAAAGAATCAAGCAGAAAGAGAAAAACTAGGAAAGTTTGAACCAAATTGGTTAGAACCTTATGTTGTTATAGAAACTTTTGGATCAAAAGCGTACCAACTCTCTACTCCTAAAGGTGAACCATTGTCCTCACCAATCAATAGTCTGCATATGAAGAAGTTCTACACATAGCTTCTAGGAGCCTTTGTCTTAATTAGCAAAAAAACAAAAAAAATAAAATATCACAAAAATCGTTATCAAGGTGAAAACCTAGCAAACAGGCATCTTGGTAACACCAAAAAATTAGATAATCTAGAAAATAGTAAAGACAAATTATTCATCCAATAGTGAAAACCACTTCGGTGGCACTTTGGATAGGTACCATGGTGAAAACCTGGCAAATAGGCGCCATGTGTAGTTAACTCTGCTCCTTTGTCTACTATTATTCTAATCATAGTCCTTATCATTGTACATATCCCTATATATATCCCTTATCTTTTGTATCCATCACTTGTATATACCATTCATACTAAGTGGTAGTCTTTCCCATAACTTGGAACAATTGACATCGAGTGCATTTCATATCCCCCATTTTACCTTATTCATAGTCAATTGGTCTTATACTCGACTAGGGGCAAACACTTGACATGTGTCATATTGGTTCTTACATTGGTTGTGTTGAAGACATAAAACCATGGAAAATCCACGAACCTCACAAAATGACCTGAGAAAACACAAAAACATCAGAAAACTTCAAAAAGACAAAAAATAAAAAATAAAAAATAAAAACATTTCAAAAATTCAAAAAAATAGAGTCAGAGTCAGTCGCACTGGTCAGTCAAAGTCAAGTCGAACTACGAGGTCTCTGCATGTATAATGTAGGCAAGGCCATCAATCGATGAGCCCTTGAGGCCACACTAGGTTAGTCCATTAGGTTTTGTCACATTCACTTTCACACATGTCTTCTACTTGTGGCCAGTCTTGTTAGTCAAGTCAAGTCAAACTATGAGGTCTTTGCGTGTATAACATAGGCAAGGCCATCAATCGATGAGCCCCCGAGGCTGCACTAGGTCAGTCCTTTAGGGTTTTTTCGTCACACACAGTCAATTGTCAATGCATCATCTCAAGTCACGCATCAATCTGGTGAACAAGTCAGCAATGTCTTTAAGACAAATCAAACACCTTGCCAAACAAAACAATCAAAATAGATCAACAAATTTCTGCTACAGGATGTGTCCTTCCTGGAAACAAACATCATTATCATGGAAATTGACTTGTATATTGTTCAAGATGAGTCCTTCCTGAATACTGATATCGGCAAAACAATCTATGTCTTATACAAGATGAGTCCTTCCTACATAATCGACAAGGTTAAACAATCAAACATAGTCTCACATAGGTTATCACATCAATGGCATCTAACTCAATGTCTTATACGATACATGTCTTTCTGAAACTAGGCTTTGTCATGCCTTATACAGATAGTCATAACATCGAAACTAGACTCAAAGTCTTATCTAGTATGTGTATCTCCTACAATCAGTCTCTGTCAATTAATCCTTTATCAATCAAAACAAATCAAACAAACAGATCAAGTTTTGGCAAATATTTTATTGGCTTATTGACTTTATGGCTTATTTATCTTATCATTTATCTTGAATTGATGACTAGGAATTATGTTACTAGCTTTCTCAAGGATGTCCCATGAAGGATTTAGAGAAGCAACGATGTATCAGAATTCTATTTTCTTTGACTGATGTTTGTCGACTGTCTTTTAAATTTGATTTTGAGTCATGTTACTAGTTTCCTCAAGGATGTCCCATGAAGGATTTAGAGGAGAAATGACGTCTCATGACCCGTCTTTTACTTTGTTTGTTGTCTGTGGTTTGTTCTGACAAGAAGACTGGGGCAACTTGTGCCCTTAGTATGAGTTAATGACAATCCTTGTCTACGACTGTCTGTTAATGGAAAGTGGATGACCTTGCACACCTTGATTTATGTCATATCATGGTGTTTTTCTCCATTTGTATTAGTCTCGTCCAATGATGATAAACTGCAATACCTTTTGTGATACAATGAAATATCGAAGATTGCTAATACTAACATCTATCTCCTGTCTTTCGTTCTTTCTTGATCTTTCTTTCTGCACTAATAGTTCTTCTTTCTTGCATTATGATAGAGTCCTGTGACACAAAACATTATACATCATCCTGCATCAACGTACATGTTCGAAAAATACATACATATAGGCATATTTTATATCTAGATCGTCATGGCATAATAGACATTCATCATCAAACAATACATAATATAAGCATTCCATGCACAAAGCAATTGTAAATACATGCATCACATCTAGTATGCATCATACATATAACATCATATAGCATCTCATAATTTATAAATTGCATACATCACATAGAATCAACATTATCTCATTAGCTGCATAAACATCATAAAATACATATGCTCATCCATCACATAGGCATATCATAAAAACATCACATGTATAAATAAAGACTACATAATCAATACATAGAAATGTATATCATGAGAATCACCCCCAAAATCATATATATATATATATATATATATATATATATATATATATATATATATATATATATATATATATATATATATATATATATATATATATATATATATATCTCGCTCAACCGTGTCACATCACAATGTCATAATGTATCAATAATACATGGAAGCCCACAGGCTATAAGATCAAAATACAATGTCTCGATGCATCTCAAGAAGTACCCCTATCTTGAACTGCCACTGCTATCATGCCTGGAATGTGTGGAGGACTGATGATGGGAACCTGATGACCTGTGAGCTGAGGGAGGTCTGTCATATGGACCTACTCAGCGTGGTTGGTCCACCCCCTCTATGCTAACTATCCTAGTGTGGGTCCTAGACTGGGACCTGCTACTATGTGCCTCTGAGAAACTGGGAGCCCGTATCTCTGGTGGAACCTCTACCTCATACAGATCCTGATAATATCTCTCTCTCTCCCCAGCTCTGACTAGCTCTCAGGAAAAAGCAGCTGATGGTCCCGTGCACAATGCCCTGAGCTCTGTAAATCTCTACTCAATCTCCTATCTCCGAGCTATGGCCTGATCCTTATCCATCACTGCTCTGTCCCTCTCCATCTGATATGCATCCCTCTTGGCCATCAGAACTCTCATCTGCTCCTCCAAGGATGCAACCTAAGCATGCAATGTATCTATATCCGGATCCACTACCCCTGTCTGTCCCTCGCTCTCCCATCCTCCTCATCTAACTCCTCTAGGATCTAATCCCGAATCTCTCTCTTGTGATCATCATCTCCATCATCCTCCTGGTAGGCACCCAACAAACCCAGAGCATCAAT
>VDFB02256594.1:96077-141168 GCA_007258455.2 Sequoia sempervirens | reverse complement strand
AAGATTAAATCATTTATTTAATCTTTAATTCTATTTCTAGTTTGTATCACTCATGTCACTACTGACAGTTATCAGAATGCATGTCTAATCAGTCAATCTCAACCGTTTGTTGATCTTTTGATCATGGCCTATCGTTTGAATAATCAATTTTCTATAAATTGATTTGTCATTCTTCATTCCAATCTCTCTTGAAATTGAAATCTCTTTTCGAATCTTGCGAGCACTTATCTTAAATCTTCGATATTTTGCTAATCACTATCTTAGGCTATACTTGCACGAATTATGAAAAATATGAGGGCAATTATACTACAACAACAAAATGGAGAAGGGAAATCGAGATGAATCATGGAAATACGTTTGAAATTGGTGATATTATTTCAATTTGCTTACGTTTAAAATTTCCTTTGTTCTTTGTTGTTTAACATTAGATTTTCATATTAGATTTAGTATTGCTTGTTTGCTTCTAATCTATTTCTTGTGCACTTTCTTGGCATTACAGATTCTTTAGGATTGTAGTCCATATATGGAAAACTAAAGGTACTTGGAAATTTCCTGGATAATAAATATGGTTGTGTCGAAATACTGGGTTTGCCACTAGTAGAAACTTTTGGTTGTTCAAATAGAGTTTCGTCAAGTAAAGATCGGAAGTTAATACTGGAAACTCATCTACTTTGCACACAAGGTTTAATAGTTGACGACATACTATGGGATGGTGTAGGTAATTCTTGAAATTTGGGTTGTGACTGGTTGATGATTTTCTCAATGATTGAAAATCCTATGTCAAACCCTTCATGATTGATATGCCTACCATAGTCTAGAATATTTGAATTACCTTCTAGGTAACTTACCTCGACTGGAATATTGGAAGGTGGGAAAATGGTATTCAACAACCTGTAGATACATATGTCACCAATTGTGGCATAGACAAAATTAGGTTGAAGCTCAATGCCTTTGACTTGTAACAGGAGACAAAAGGAAAACTAAAAATATCTGTCTTGTAAGATAATGGTAAAATTAGGATGAAAAAAATGTGGCCATCCTTGCCTTTGGACTCATCAGAGGCATTAGTAAGGATACCTCAAAACTGGGCAACAATAGCTTGATCCCAAATCCTACAATGAGTATCAATAATACTACCAAAGTATTTGGCACCTATATCATAGTTAAAGTGAGGATGGACAATAATGTCAACATAAGAAGAATGAACATGGAAATATCCTTTTTCACACTATCACTTGATATCGGCTGGGAGTAGGAATGGAAGATAGACAAGAAAGATTCCAGTTCTAGATACCTTAAGATTTAATTCAAATTTCCCAACAAAGTGCATCATTTTAGCCTTAATACCTTTTTCAAGATACAGATTTGATATCTTGACTTCTAGAAATTTAAAGTTCCCTTTTTCATCAACATATTCATCTTTGTCCTCAAAATAGTTATGTATGATAGAAGAGAGAGCTCTACTAGCATTCATAGACCGATGACTAGCCATTGTAGGGAATTAGAACTTGTGCATTTTGATCCTTTTGGCTACTACACTTTTTGACTTGCTGATCACCCTTCCACACCTTTCCTTCAACTTCAATATGGTATTTACAACCTTATTACGGGTCCACAGCTACTTACAATCCTGTTTTGCAGTTTTTGGTTCTAGATCCAAGAACAATAGTTCACCTTTGGCTTAAAATTCTTTGGCTATCTCACTTATGAATGATATATAGAATTATGGATAAGAGAATGAGGAAAAATAGAGGACAAATGCAATAGATCTTAGGGATGATAAGCTCTTTGGAATTCAAACATTTAGCACATGAGGCATCAGATCTAGATCTAAGAATAATATCAATATTGAAACTATCTTCAAGCATTTAAAATATAACAGGCTTTGATACCAATTTTGCAAAAACACTAAAATGCTTGATTTTTATTCCTAACTTTTATTGAAAGTCATACATATAGATTGCATATAGATTTTTGATAATCCAAATTGCTAGAGGCATAAGAGAGAGCATACATCGAATATGCTAGATTTAATGGAATCTAAGCACTATGACAATATAGACTTCGACCAGCCAACTTCGAATGCCTAAGGCAGCCCTGTTTTCCCTTATTTATAGGGGAGTGTGGGTAAATCAACCTTAGCATTTTACAATTAATTTACAAATTTGACCATACAATAGTGACATGTGTCCCACATACCTACCGCACTATGGAGGAGACAACTGTTAGGAAGTCTTTCATGAACACTAACATAGTGGAGAATAAAGACAAAAACTTTTTGGACACCTGGGAGTGAGAAGGGACCACTTAACACTTGTAGTGGATACAAGGATCTTTCATTTTATGACAGGGTTGCATCCTGTTGTCACATCTTAACATGGGTGACATCACGACACAAATATGTGCATGTGCTAGCATCAAAAGGGAATAGGATCCAGTAGTTGCTTAGGTAGTGGAGTAAAAATGATGTCCCAATCTTGAGACTGGGCATGGGAAACATAATCTAATTTCACCACATAATCCTGGGAATAAATATGATACAATTCAATTATTTTGGCTAATGATGTGGGCTTGAGACAGATCTCCATGTTTTCAATTAATACCTCAGGAATCCATCTAGCTTCCAAGGCATAAAATTCTATTCTAGGAAGTTCATATCTAGTTCTTGGATAGTGTGTTAAATATTGTTCCATACTGTTATTTCTCCATACTGTTAAGCATTCTTTCCCAAAGTCGAGGATGAATTAATTTTAGGAATTCTTCTAAGTTTGGATTAAACCTAGCACCTACCAAATTAGTGTATTCTTCAAAGGAATCTTGGTAAAAAATTATCCTACTAATGAATCCATATTTTAAATTCTTGAGTAAATTCTTTTTTCTACGTTTTGACCAATTCATCCCAAAGGATCCTTTAATGCAAATATGTAGTGCTCCATATTTATTACACCAATGTTTAACAAGCGCTTCATCCAAGCCTAGGAGTTTCATAAGTTCCTTTTCTTCATCTTGGTCCATGATGCCAACAAATGGTTTCAATGAGGTCTCTGAGCCATTTATCTCAGAAATAGGCTTCAAGAAGTAATTATACAATATTATTAGGCAAGTAATGCACATTGGTGATACTTCCATTTCCATTCCTTCTATGAAAAATAGAAGTTCCATTAGGCCTGTAGAAATTAGGTTCATTAAAAATAATCCCATGGTATATTGATCTTGTAAGCTCTCTTGTTAATGCATCAACTAGTGGATTATTTTCTCCCTTAATCCACTCAATTTCAAAATCATAACCAAGAAATTCAAAATACCATCTAGCAATTCTACCATGGGAAATGTCTTTATTTTTCTTTTTCTTTAGCAGGCTCCTCATCGCCTGGCTATCTGTTCGGATTGTGAATTTTACTAGCTTAAGAAATACTTTAAATTTTTCAATACCTTTTTTACTGCCAGTATCTCCTTTTCAAAAATATGGTATCTGCATTTTGTTTCTGTGAAGGTGCTAGATCTGTAGCTAGAGATACTCCTTTTCCCATCTCCTTCTTCTTGGATAAGCACAACTAACCAAGTTGTGTCAGAAGCATCAATATACAAAATTAATGGTAGCTCGGCAATTATGATCTATAATGAGAGTAGATTTTGACATTTTGATTTGATTCTTTAGACTGCCTTTGTAGCCTTGAGTAACCATCCTTCTTTGTTTTCCTTGAGGTGTTCCTATATTTCCTTTCTATCTTCTACAAGACCTTTATATAATGGTGAGACACAATTCAAACAACCAATAAATCTTTGGATTTGTTTCTTATCTTGTAAAATATCAGGGAATTCCTAAATATGCTGCAAAATGTGAGGCTATAATTAAATTTGTCCTTTGTTCAAGTGAAATCCTAGGAAGTCAATCTATGCTTGGCCAATTACCATTTTATTTGTTAATAAGAATACCCCATGCTTCTTAATGGCTGCAAACAATTCTTCAAGATGGTGCAAGTCATAAGTTTCAGAATCAGAAAATAAAATGATATCATCAATGTACACTACACAAAAATCTTTCAAATGTCTGAGTGTCTAGTCCATTCACCTTTGGAAATAGGTTGGTGTTGTGCAAAGACCAAATGGCATGATATTCCATTCATATAACCCTTGTGGGACTGAGAATGTAATCTTATACCTGTCTAATTCTTTAACCTTGATCTGCCAAAATCCTGATTTACAGTCAAACTTGGAATAAACCTTTGTATTAGCAACCCTTCTTATTAAATCAACACTAAATGGAACTAGATAATTAAATTGAAGTATGATATCATTAAGAGGATTTTAATTAATAAAAAATCTCTTTTTACATCTTTTTTTAGCTCTTTTTTTAACCACAAAAGTTGGGCAAGAGAATGGAATTTTTCTTGGACGAATAAAATGGCCTTCAAGTAGATCATTTAAGTGTCCATCCATCTCTTTTACCTCTGTAGGCTCATCAAGTATGCAAGCTCATGGGGAATCATATATTGACATTTTGGTCTGAACTGTATTTAACATTCCTCGTGATCTTGTGACCAAAACTATAGGGGATTCATGATACAACATTCAGATTCAAATATGCTTCTAATTTCATCAAACATATTTTTAGAGGATTCTATTATTTCCTTAACTGAATCCTTCTTTTCTTTCTTCCCACTGTGTTCAAACTTATGATTTATTATCTTTAGTGTGGGAATCTCTACTTGGCCATCTTCATGTCTTCAAGAAATTTTGTGTTTCCAAAATTGAAGAAGCTCATATTTAGTGAGAAACAAGTATCCTAACAGAACGTCATCTTCAAGATTATTATATTCAATGAAATTAGTAACAAACATTTTTCCCATGATTTCAATGTGTAATTCCTGTGCATACTTTCCCATGTGTATCCTTTATCCATTAATGACATAGCTATGTGGGAGGTTAGGCCTTGGTTTCTAGAATTTTGGTGGGATGGCGTTTGTTTTGGCTAATGACTGAGAAGACCTTGTATCAAAAAAAGCTTCCATAGGGATTTTCTTAAAGCTTGGAAAATGGAAATTAATTATGATATAGTTCCCATTATTAGCTAATAATAGAGAGTTGGATTTATTTTTGGTTCTTTGTATGAGGTTGTTGCTTTTGCTTCTGCTACTTGCTTCTTCAGATTCTTGTTGTATCTCTTGTTCATATTCTATTTTAGCATTGCTTTGATGATCTTCTTTGAACAAGATTTCTTTGATTTCTCCCACTAATGCAAAAATATTTCGGATTCTCCTTTTTTGTGTTTTTATTAACCTCTTAAGATCTGCAACATCATCAAAGAGAAGATCAAACTTTTTGAAGATTGTTATGATATAATCATCACCACAGGTCCTGTGTTTGGAGGAATGTTTGGAAGAAGATGGTTTAGACCTTTGCTAGGGTGGAATTTTATATTCATGATGAATGTGTTTGGCAGAAGCCTTCTTGGGTTGTTTTTGATGCTTCAGTTGTTTCTTAAGTTCTTCCTGATCAGCTTCTAACTTTCTGAGTTTGGATAGGTGCTAACGAACAACATTTTTCTTTTCTTCTTTTGTTCTTGTCATTTTGTATGGGTCCTTGTATTTTTCAATCTGAATTTTTAGCTAGACATCCTTTAAGGTGTCCCTAAGAAGAGTGATTAAAAAACATTCTTCATCATCGGAAGACTATTTTGACTCTGATCCAGATGAGATATGTCTTCTTTGTTTGTCTATACTATCCTTGAAATCCTTAGCTTTTATCATATATCTTTTATCAGGAACAACTTCAATGATTTCATACAAATTATCCATATTAGAAGAAATATATGTACCCTAGACAATTTCCCACTCAGGGTTTTCATATTTAAAAGCAGCATAAATCTTTGTTCCAAGATTTAACTTCTTGGGACAATTTTTGGCATAATGAGTGCTTTTACAAATAAAACATTTGATTCCTTTTAGGGCCTACTCATTTCTTTTCCTCCTAAATAAGTATGGTGGAGGTTGTCTTGAAAATTTCCTTCTCTTATAAGGAACCACATTATATTTCTTTTTCCCATACTTACCATGTTTACTTCTTTTGAAGGTGAATTCTCCTTTATATCTATTTTTAGAGCATCTATTACTTTTGCATTTCTTGCCACAACCTTTTTTCTTAGATTGCTTAAGCTGGGTAAAATCATGCAACTGGTTGATAGGAGGGACATCACAAAACTCTTTGAGATTAAAGGTATAATTATACTCATCTTTATTGGCCTGAAGTGTGCCCAATAGACATTGTTTCTCTAGTTTATAGCCAATAAAAAATTTTAACTAAGAAAATATGCATTTTTCTATTCTAAAGTGCTCTTTCCTGATTATATAATATTTTTCCCATCTGCCTAGACCACAAGTGTGGCACCCCTCCATTTTGGCTCTTTTGATCGGACTGTGTTTTCTTTGTTATGTTTTGTTCTGCTATTACTTTGACTATGGTACTTGGTTACTATTTGATCGCAAAATGTTAAGTGATGTGAATGTTATATTTTGATGTGATGGTATTTTACTTTGATGTTATTATTATGGTATGCTTTGAGTTAGCCTAGCAAATATTTAATTAATGATTATTTATTCTTTTGATTATATTTTTGATGTTAGACTCATCAGTTAGTAAGTCTGTATTGGTGAAGGGGACAGGATTGTATCACTCGCTTGCGAGTGCCCTACGATTCTAAGATTTCCTCTTCACGGTGTGTTTATTATATCATATATATATGCATGTTCAATATACTCTTTGTTTGCAGGTTGACAGGTACAAGACATCAACTCCACCTGATTTCATAGGTTTGAGTGTGTCCATCGGCCAACAGTATTCGATTGGGAGATAGTAGCTAGGTTTTTTGTGCCAAGTCATCACCCTAGTCATAGTGTGTCATCAAGTTTTATTCGAGTTAAATTTCTTATTTGTTGTTCATCTCTCCTTGATTACGCCAAAGGCATGTCCTATATGAGCTTTCAAAGCTCATTTTCCTATCAACGGTCCAAAATGAAGGATAAGGCTTGGTTGACATTAAAACGAATGTCTACCATCTATCATTTCACTGTGTAAATTTGCAATGATCCTGGTGTCTCACTGGTGCGTCATTTGTGATCATTTTCCCAGACACATCAAAATCACCTCGGGAAGATAATCACAGTGGATGCAGATTGGAGCTTATCTGTCTGACAAGTGTAGAGAAAGTGGAAAGCAATCAAACGTCACCTTGTCAAATCTTTAAAGCCACTCATTTCTTCTGAGCCTTTGACAAATTCAGAGGATTGCCCTCACCTATGTATACCGCTTCCGACAGAATAAATAATTAGCGCACCTATTCGAGTTGTAGCATAAATATACCTGTTTCCTGTCACGGAATCATATATGATGCGTAGATTTATTCCAGAGAACTAGGAGCTCATTTAAATCCTCTGTAGAGCAGTTATTTGAGCCTTCCTAGAGAATTCTGGTAATATATTTCTTAGATGTAAAAATGAAATCATAAAATTTTGAAGATTGCCAGGAAAATTGAGTAGAAGGATGGGAGTGACTACAAATCACAGTTAATGTATGTATCTTTCAATTGTTTGGAGTATAATTTTGTTTTTTTAGGAAAGATTTAATATCATTGAGTCTCTATTTAGTATTTGATATTGGGGTATGAGTCTACACTAATAAAATGAGTGATGATTAAAATATTAGATAATTTATTTTTTTGATTTTCACAAATTGATTTTAAAATTTGATCTTTTATTTAAAAAATAATTAAATACATTTATTTCCATTTATAATTTGTTCATTATTTTATAATTTTTTTTATAAACTAATTTCTTTTACACATTAGAATACATTTAGATCAATTTTAAAGGGAAAATTTTAATTTATATAAAATAATTTAAATAATTGAAAAAAAATATTAGATTTTTCTCATTTAGATGAATGATTAATATATTTGATTTAAAAAGTCTTTATTAATATGTAAAAATCTCATATCTATAATTTAAAATAATGGCATATCCATTGCACACCCACGTGAAATAAAATAATGACATAAATAATAAATATTTATATAATAATATAATAGTTAATACATCAAATTTAAAAAATAAATATAATAATATTATTCTATAATACAAAAAAAATAAAAAATATATGAATAATACTACAATTATTAATAATATCATTAATAATACTACCAATTGATCTCATATACCATACAAATGTGTACAAAAAATAAGCCAATTTTTTCCTAATTAATCTTCCACACCTCTTCGGTGTACCTTAGTGTGCAATAGGTACACTAAAGAATTGCCTAATTCAATATTGGCAACAAAATATTCTCCAAGCATTCAAATTTAGAGAAATAATTTTAAATAAAGAAATATCAAGCATCAAGTTTGTTGCACATTGTCAAGCTTCGAGTTCGCTAGGTAAATGAAATATGAGAAAGCTATTAAGTACAATGAAAAGGCGTAGTAAATTCCTTGGTACAATAAAATAATAAAAATAAATCATACAAGATATGGAAAATACTAATGCACAATTTTTTTATAAACTATTACAATTTGAATCTATAACACATTTTTTCATCTTTGAGATGCATTGTGAATATTCCCACTCTTAGATAGGGGAAATCATGGCAAGATTGTAAACATTTGAAATTATATATATGGAAAAATACTATTGTATTTAATGGAGATTCATTTTCCTGATTATTCTTATTTGTTATTTTCAAAATAAATCTTGATTGGATGTTAACATGTTAAAAATTTGGTAATATAGTTTCCAAATGACATAGACAACACAAAGAAAAGAACATTCTTTGTGAAAAACACATTCAACATTTTGGTTTGCTAATAACAAAAAATATATATGACCATGCATAATAAACATTGTTGTTAAAATTGAACTAAAATTATGAAATATATCTTGAAACTTGCTATAAACCTATAAATGATCATGATATCATTTCAAATATAACACAAATGAGATTGAATGCAATCAACAAACTCAACACTATTAAGCCATCAACATTGCTATTTTACTTTAAACTAACATACAATATAGCATTTTTAACATGAATTGAGAAAAAACAGACTACAAATTATACATAAACACATCTCTTGTTTCTTACAAAGTTGAAAATTTAATTAAAGTAGAATTTAGGTAGTTTTAGAGAAATGTTTTTGATATTAGGGAAAAAGCAGATTTTGAAGGGATCTGCAACCCTTTACAACCAGAAAAGCTAGACTGCTAAAAAGGACAACCTGCAGCCACCAAAAATCCAGCTCCCAAACCAAGAACATCATGTTTTACATTTAGAGTTAATCTTGTGGGAACGAAGTGTCATTTCTAGAGAAGGCCCAGATGCTTTTGATTTTTTACTCATGACTATAATCCAACCTTCTTCCACTTGTGCTACCTTACCCTGCCAAGCCAGTACATCACTATCTTGGGTTTGATCATTTGCAGCCCTGGGCGAAACATCCTTGAATATGTGTGCAGACTAGTTCTTATCCGAAGAGCAGGCCGAAAGAGAAATCAAAGCCCCTCCACCAGAAAAGGCAGACGAAGACTTAGACTGAGGCTCAATGTGAGAGGAAGAATCAACCCCTCCCGAAGGACAAGCCAAAGGAGTGGTACCAAATTTCTGTGATTCAGAAGCAACCACCTCTGAGAAACTCTTTTTTTCTTCAGATTTCTTCTCAATAGTATAATGATGTTGAGCAGCTCCAACCCACCAGTTTTCCTTTTTTATTTTTTTCTCAAAACCACAATGAGCAGCAGCATGTCCAGTCTTAAAGCATCTTCTACAACGGAAAGGTAATCCCTCATAGTCCAAAGATTGAACCCAATTCCCCTTGGAGGATTCTAACGAAACCTCAGCAGGCAATCCATTTGACACATCAATTTCCACAAGTATTTGGGCAAAGGTGGAATGAAAGATATCAGAAGATGCATTTTCAACATACAAAAAATCCCCAAGAGCTTCCCCAACCGACTCGAGAAGAGAATCATTCCAGAGGTGGAGGGGAAGATTAGGCAAGCGAACCCAAATCGGGATTTTACTAAAGGTTTCAGATGCTGGATTAAAATTTGAATGCCAGGGTTTGATCATCAGCAGATATTGATCCCCCAGCCTAAAAAAATGATCACATAATATAGTTTTTCTCTTCCTATTGTCAAATTTAACAATAAAGAATCCCTTGGCAGAGGGAAAATGTGAATATTACCAGAAAGAAGAGGTTCCCACTCCTTGGAGATCCAAGAGTGCAGCTGAGGAAGACTAGGCCAGAATCCCCTGAACCTGTAGATGACACCACGCTCAGAGAGCTCAACTTCTTCTTCGTTTATTTCTTCTAAAGTTTCATCCTTTAGCTTTACGGTAATAGCTTTCATCACTGGAATAAAGCCACGAAACAGCTTATCCCCCAGCTTAAGATTCGATTTTGGCTCCTAAAGGCCGAGCCAAGGTCTAGGGTTCGTGCCAAAACCACTCATCCCTAACTTACATTCCCCCCGTGTCCGCCACGCATTCAGCCATAGTGCATTCTTCTGCAGAGGGATCTCTGCTGACACCCCCAAATAAGAGGCAGGAGCCCACGGCCATTAGTACTACATTGTGGGATTTGAAAAAAATTTCACTCACCATTCCTCTAGTTTTAGAGAAATGTTATGATAGCAAAAATTGTGTTAAAGTTCCAAAAATATTTTTTGGACCTTGTTATAAAACTACAAATGATCATCTTTTCCTTTCAAACGACATATTGTTGAACTTTAATCAAGTAAACAAACTCAACACTATCAACCCATCGACATTGTTATTCATCTTCCTATCAACATTACAATTAATTACAATTAATTACTTTTAACAGATGAATTGAGAAAAAATTCTCTGCAAATTGCACAAAGGTCATCTCTTGTTTGTTGGAATACCGAGACATTGGCTAAAGTATATAATCTACTTGGTTCTAAGTAATTGATATCATTCCTAGCTTAATAGTAAGATGGAAGAAACATTGCAAACACATTTGATCATATAATGCCCCTTGTTCTCACTAGAACTGTAAGTACTAGTTCATGCTCTTAGAACCAGATTTGAATTTTAACCATTGGGTTTCATTAGTTCTATTGCTAACAAACATTCCAATTTATTTATCATGTTATGAACTTATCCAACTCAAATGAAAATATGATTTCATTTTCCAAGACATCCATTCTTTTATTTAGTTCTTTATACATTTTTGGACAAAAGATGCACATTTAGAACTAATAGTACCTTTAATTTATCTCTAACTAGAAAGGACCACATTGAATCAAATATAAATTGAACTCAACATGATATCTCATTCAAATACCCTGTTAAATCAAAATTATATGAACTGATGCAACTTCAAATAAATGGATAAATTCAACTCCAAACAATATTTCATCCAATGCCCTATTAAATATAATCAGCAATCGACCTTTGGTGTGCAATGGTAAGAGATGTGGAATTTTATTAAGAAAAAATTTGGATCTATTTTTGCATACATTTGTGTAGCATGAGGTCAATTGGAGGAAATTTATAAATGATGTTGTTTGCACAACAAAGATGTCAATGGAGAAGTGATAGCTTCAAATCAACTATGCATCCACTTACATCCAAACATGAGTGAAACAAAGCTTGCACTCAACAGCATCTAGGGACTAAAATGGGAACACAAAATGAGATTCATAGGGTCTAGTAACTATTCAAACATCACAATAAAGGCCATCACCATGCTTACAAAAAACAATATGAGTACCTATCTAGGAGTATCGACTCAGGTTTTACAGCTTGTGTGACATTTAGCGCAGTTTCTATAAGGTAGTGTTAGGTTTGAATGGTAAGCATAGAATCTATATGTTCACAAACATTTATTCTATTAGCAAATGGGAATTAGTAATGATGGTGCATCCTATATAGTTGGATCAATACTTAATCTTGACTTAGATCCAGGAGAAGACATGCCCAAATCTACATAAAGCGCAATTGTGCTAACATATGTTTTTCAAAGCAAATGCAACAACAAAATCAAGAGTATTTGCAGGTGTGGAGGACAAGAGTCTGTTTGGAGAGGCAAGAAGTCCATTGAGATGAGATAATGTTCGCAGGCTTATCAACCCTCTGAAGAAGTCATTTCAGTTGGTATCGTAGCAACGCCTCCCCTGTTCCAAGTGTCTTCACAGATTTGCGGGGAGGGCAACACTTGATGTTTGAAACTGGGGTCTTTGAGCCATCACCTCTATCAAAGGCAAGGCTTGCAATAGGGGAATCATTTGTAACATCCAAAAGCGCTCGATGAGTTCTGCCCCTCATACTTGTGTCACTTGTAAAAATAGATTTTTTTCCCTACATGAAAGAAAAAATA
Source organism: Sequoia sempervirens (assembly GCA_007258455.2). Taxonomy (NCBI): domain Eukaryota; kingdom Viridiplantae; phylum Streptophyta; class Pinopsida; order Cupressales; family Cupressaceae; genus Sequoia; species Sequoia sempervirens. Next base: position 128,776 of record VDFB02256594.1, on the reverse strand, counting down.
AAAGACATATAATAGATACAAAGGAACTCTAATAATCTTCAACAGAGAAGTTAAAAAAACTGTGAAAACTAAAAACTCTAGTACCCACCAAGCTTAGAGGCACTGTTTTGATAGTGTAATATTGGGGTTACTGACATTTATGTTTCAGACGATAGCATCTCCTTTCCTTAGTTAAAAGAGTCTATAAATATGAATTTTGATTGTTTCCAAATAGGAAAATTATGGCAGGGATCCTAATAAGATAACCTATATGAAATTTTCCTATTTTGATTATGTTAAAAGTAAGTTAAAAAAATGTCAAGCTCTTGCTATGGGGGTAAGTCTAATGTCAATGGTGAAGACTATTTCATAACCTACAACAAAGTCATGATATAAACAAATGGAAGACTATACACACTTACTTTAATCAGGAGACCCAAACAATAGTATATATCAATAGACACAAACAACAGAGCTTGTTTTGAATCCATGCTTCCAACTTTAGAAGTAGCTCTGGACGACCCAGATCCCATCCTTGCACACCACCCAACAACCACTCCCTTTGCAAAAAAAACTATCATAGTCCATCTTAGCACAGAGGAAGAGTACCTGTTAATATCTTGTTGGGTAGGCGAATGGTTGCAACAAAAGTGAGGGTGCACAAGTTCTCAGATATGACACCGCCCTCCATTCCAACACCACCCTATATTTCAACACTGACTACATGATGGGTGGTGTTATGGCAGGATATGCCCTCCCAGAGGCATTAATCTCTTTCCTTCTCCCACGAACTCAAATGAGAATGAGAAGAATAATTTAAGGCGTCTTTGAATTGAAGAAGAGCTTCTCGTTCCTTATGAATACATCCAGAGCAGAAGCAGAGGAGAAACTGGGGAATAAGATAGATAAGTATGGGGGCAACTGAGATAGAGCAAAAGCGGAGGAGAGCATTATTTTGTGGGTTGTGACGTAGGTGAACCGAGAAAGATAAGTATGGGGGAAAAATAAATGCTAATGGGTACAAGAGTTGTGGAAGGTCAATTGGGGATATGTTTTGGTTTTTTTGTGCAAATTGTATTGAATGGAAAAATGACATAGGAAACAACCAGTTTGTTTTATGCTAGCAAATTCAAAACTTCAAAAGAGTGAATATTTAAAAGAGGGAAAAAAGAAGAATTCATTCAAGGAAGAATCTAGCAGCTAAAGGATAAGGAAAGCACTGTTTCAGTTCAAATATATTCCAAACTCTATATCAAAACAACAGCTACTTGGTTAGGAGATGGGTTGAAAAATCCTACAGGCTCTCGATAAAAAACACAATTCAAGCTAACTTTAAGAAGCGTTTCTACAATCCCCAAACCAGACAAAAATAAACGGCTCAGGAAGCCCTAAAACAGTAATTATTTAGAACTGCCAACAGCTCTCATAGGTTATCCACCATCAGCGGCATCAAATTAGGAACCTTCGATGTAAGCCCTCCTGCACAAGAAAATGAGTATGAAATTGAGAATTTAAATCAAGAATGAAGCATTAGATAATGAACATTTTAATGCCATGAAATTTTCTTTCAAGATTGTAATGGTGAATTCAATGACAAGCATAATCAAAACATAGACAACTGCGAGTAAGCTATCCCAGAATAATAACAACAGTTTACAGTTTTGCATCACAGTCTAACAGAATAGATTGTACTGACAAAAGAACCCACACAGTTTAATTCAGGTTGAGATTGAATATTCTTCAAATTCCTCCTCAGATCAATTGAATCATCTTCGATCCCTTCAAGATCCTGTCCTTTCATCTACCCCACTCGTTTTCATCTACCCCACTCGTTCCCCTCCTCCTTCCTTGCACGTGGCATCCCCGTCGGATTCGGTCTACCTTAGCTCAACCTCTGTATCTTCTTTTCACTCCAATCATATCATGATCTCTTCCAACTCAAGTTCCCTTCCTCTCCTCTCTAACACACTTAAACCCCTCTCACGTCAATCTATTCACAAGTGGAGGGAAAACTCGTTGTCAACCTTTCCAATGTTCGCTTGGATCAAGGAGCTTTCAACCTCCTCAAAAGAGGCTTGCGCTTTTCCTTACCTCCTCGATTTATCCCTCATCATGTTTTTCTTATTGAGATGAAAATTCAATCCGCTCCCTCCCCTCTGTGGTTGCTGAAGAAGTCCGCCAAGACTGCGCTGTTGCTCTTAGAAATGCTAAACCTCCTAAATACAGTATTTCGAAATCCGATTGCCTTGCTTTTCTTTTAAATAATCGTGAGTGTCATTCCTTTGTTTTTAAGTTTTGTTGTTTTCTTCTCATTTTCTTTTTAATCTTTTAGGTCTCTTTCTTTTATTTTTTATTCTTCTCTTTTTTATATTGAATCTTTACGTTTAAGCTTAGTTTAGCATTTCTCTTGAATTTATTTGTAATTCTTATTTAAATTTTATATATTAATATAATTGTTAATACCTAAAATTTGAAAAAAAATATATACTAATATTATTTTATAATAAAAAATTTAAAAAACAATGTGATAGGGAATATAGTCGTTAAAAGATGAGCAACAAACTAAAGAGAGTGCAAATAACAACTAAAAACACCCTACACTTCAAGATTGGGCAAATGATGAACTTAACAACATAAAAATGGAACCTTTTACCTTGTAGGTTGTTCTTTGGTTGGCCCTTCGATTGTAGATGAGATGTATGCTCCTTGATGGCAAGTAGATGCAAGATGTGAAGTGTGAGATGCAAGATAGTTGGACAAAATGGATGCAAATGGCTAAGTGTAGATTGAGAAACAAAATTGCAAGAGTTTGGCTAGCAAAATGATCTCCCCAAATGAGAGAAAAGAGGGGGTATTTATAGAGATTTTGGAAATCTCTAGGGAAATGGATGGCCAAGATTGAGCCACCAATGATCAAGATGTAGGGCTAAGGTGAGTTGAGAACTCACAAGCCCTCACATCTTGACATGTGGCATGTGATATAGCCCTAAAAGGTGAAGTGGACATGAGGTGGAAGGATAGTACATGACATGGAGGGGGGTACAAAGTACCTTGGGATTGGACAAGATCTCCTCATAAAGGAGGTGCTTGTCCCCATGTGGGTGAGAGGACATGTGAGGAATTAAAAATTCCTCAAATATCCTTATGGGGAGAGGGGAAAGAATAAAGAATAAAGAGAGGACATGTGGGAAGAAGTGAAGGAATTAAAAATTCCTTTTGAGTGCATTGGGGGATTAAAAGTGAATTAAAAATTCACATGGGGAAGTGGAGTGCCTTGCCCAAAAGGAGAAAGCCTTTAATAAGGTTGACTAAGGACACATGCCATAAATGGGAAGAGGATTAGGTTGGTCTAACCATATGATTAAGGTTGTGCAAGTACTTAATTAGATGGACTAATGACTTATTAGAAGCAAGTGGGAGATTATGGAGGATGTGACCCTAATGATGATTAGGGGTGTGCATATGTTAACCATAGTTAATTAGAGGAAGATGAAGGAGTTAAGATGGATTAGAGACCAACTTGCAAAAGTTGGAGGATGTGACAATGAGAGAGAAAAGAGGAATTAAAAAATGAATTTAAATTCCAAAAAGGTAATATGACTAAATTAAATAAAATGGTGTATTTATTTAATTTAGAGGAGAAAGAGGGGTAAAGTATTTATTAAATTAAATACTTTATGAACCCTATGTAAGATGCAAGGTATTAATTAAACAAATGATTTAATTAATATTAATAGAGGGGATAAGCAACTGGATGAATAAGGAGACGTCTTTGATCATATGGAAGTGGTCAAATTAGATGTCTACAAATACAAATATTAAAATCATTTTCAAAATGACCTATCAATTGATCTCATTTACTACACAAATGTGTGAAAAAAATAAACCAATTTTTCCCTAATTCACCTTCCACACCTCTTCGGCGTACCCATTGCACAAGGTGCAATAGCTAGTTATCTAATTTCTGAAAAATAATAAATAGCTTTTTGTATTTGGGTTGTTTATTAAATAAATCTAGTTGTAGTGTTAGAAATGTTACTTAAATTATTAATTAATTTAATTTAATTAATAAAATAATCTAATCTTGGATTAGATTTATTTTATTGATTATTTAAATTAATTGTGTGGAATTAAATCAAGTTGTTCATTTTGGAAATTATAATTGTTAAATTCTTTTTGAAATGAAAATTTAAAAAAAAGTGTTAAAGTTTTTGAAAAGAAAAATTCAAAGTTAAATTCTTTTGGAAATGAAAATGTTTAAAAGCATTTAAATTCATTTGAAATAGAAATTTAAAAATAAAATAAAGAAATAAAGTCATGTTGAAAGAAATTTGTTTTTTTTTTAAATTTTCAAAAAGGAAAAATATCTCCAAATTGGATAGTGGAGCAATAACTATGGTGGATGGGATATTTTGGGGAAAGTTGACCAAATTTGGGGAAGATATTTCATTTTAAAAAATATATTGTTGTTAAAAGAAAATAGAGTTCTTGATGTTTTGTATATGCATTATTGGAATTTGGGTGAGGATTTTGGGAAGAGCTTGGATAAATCATCTTGCAGGGAAGCTCAACTTTCTTCTTCAAACTCTCCTTCAAGCTTCAAATTACAAGTTCTCCTTGTTTATTGTTTTGAAAACTTGCATTTTCAATTTGAAAACTTGTTGCAATCATTCTTGAAAACCTAGTTGAAATCTTGAATCTAAATTTAGATTGTTTGTAGAAAATCAAAACTTGCAACTGAAATTTTCAAATTTATCAATAGAAAAATGGAAAGAAAGCAAAATGAAATTAGAAAACATCTATTAGGAGTTGAAATGCTTCATATTAAATTTGAGATTGGAACCAGGAAACTGTGTTTGAAAAAAATAGTTTTATTGAAAATTTATGTAGAAAATTTGCACAACTTGACTATAAAACAATTGAAATTTGTATATATGTTATATATATTTGTATGAAATTATGTTGGGAATTTTTCTTTTTTATAAAAATAAATAAAAATTGATTTACCCAGTTTTTTTTTTCTATCAAAGAAAAACCCTTTCTGATATTTACCAGAAAATAGAGTTTTTTTGTTTTTTTGTTTCTTTAAAAAAAAAGTTAATAAAAAAATTATAAACAAAAATTTAGAGGAGAGGGCTAGGGGCCCTGCCCCCACAACCACCCCCCATGGGAGGCGTTGTGGAGGCAGCTGCGCTGTAAGCACCCCCAAAAGGGGGAGGCTCTGTAGGGAGCCAACCCTCTCCCTTTGGGGGGGCCCGCAACTCATAAAGTCATTTCTTTTTTTTATATATTTATTTTAAATTTTATTTAACTATTTTATATTATATATATAATATACTATATATATATATTATATGTATATATATTATATTAATATTTAAATAAATTTATTTTTTTATTATTATTTAAATATATAATATGTATATTATATATATATAATGTATATATAATGTATTTTTAAATAATTGGAGTTGGAATTTTTAATAGTTGATTTTTAAATATATATATTTAAATATAAATTCTTTTAAGATGATTATTTTATTATAATAGAGGCAAAATAAAAGTTGATTTTATAAACTAATGATTTTATTTAAAATTTGATTTTGAATATTATGTATGATTGAGGAACATGGAATTAAGTCATTAGTTTTAAATTTCTCGACGTTGTGAATTTAATTTTATTTACTTTTGAATAATTGCATGTAATGTTGACTGAGTTAATTGGATTCAGGAAATCCTAAAGTAGGTTATTGAATTGTCAATTGTTCTTTCGTCATGATATCTCTCTCTTTCTTGATGTTGGGCAATGAAGTTATTTGTTATGAAAGCCTTCTAGATTGGGGTTTCTTTTAATTTCGTGGGTTGTCATAATGTGTTAGTCAACCTTTGAGTTTCCTTGGATAGTGTATCTTATTGGATCCAGTGTTATACCCAATTATCATGAACGGGATATGTCGACCTTATGTCGTGGATAGGAAGTTATTATCCTTAGGTCACACTTGTGTACCTTGGGTTGTGGAGTGATTACACCTGTTGTCTTAGAGGAGTGGCTTGCAATGAGGACCGACACACAAAGTGGTGTCAGGGTAACTCTTTGTAAGTTAGTTAATCCAATGATAACGTAAATAAACTTATTAGAGTTTAGGTTGTATCAAACACTTAACAAGATTAATTTTGTCTTACTCATGGACGCAAGGGCTTGTATAGACTTGGGATGAGATGAGAAGGCATAGAATGGCAAGATCACTATCTCATCTTTACAAGAGATAACTGATTCCACATTGGTTTGCATGAGGGGTCAAAATTCATTAGAGGTTTCCAGGATATCCCGAGATGGGGGCCGAGACCTAGGAAGACTTACCAGGATATCCCACGTGACATTGTGATGACACTTATCCTAAGTCAATAGTATGTTTGTATCAGTGATGCAATTGATTATTTAACTCTGGAAGCATTGTAACTATTGTGTTATGTGATGTTATACTTGTATTTAATTCAGTTCAGTTATTAGTAGCCTGTGTTTAGAGGTAGATGGTCTTGTCTAGGAATTGTTGTTACTATCTCCTAGCACCGGTGGTGAGCCTTCAGGTATCACATGGTTGGGAGGAACATGCACCTTAACCCGTTGGGTTTTCTTCTTGTCTGTGTGGACGAGATTTCCAATTGGAGAGCTCGTGGGATCCAGTTACTTTTCATGCTTTATTCATTTCAGTTGTTATTGTAATTTATTACCCCTCTTTTGTATCGAGGTGGAAGATGTAATTTGTAACCATGTTTATTGGATTTACCTCATTTGGGGAATGAGAATTGTAATCGTATTGTAAATTATCGTTATTGGAACATGTGGTATCTCTTATGCCTTGGATGTAATTTTATCATGTATGGAATGTATGTGTATTTAATTTATTAAATAATTAAATGTTATGGTTTCTATTCATGTTTCTTGTTTGGGTTTAAGTAAACTTAGTCTCGTAACCTTAGGGGTTGTTGGAAATGGGTAGTGAACTTGCATGTTAGTTTGTACTTAATAAAAAAAAAATAGTTCGTTTGAGTAGTTAATTGCAACTTCCCCTAGGGTTGTGTGGCAAGGCATTACAACAAGGTAAAAAATTGAGGTAGTATTGCTTTGTAGTTAGGTCATGCAACTTATCAACAACTATCATGTATTTCTCAAATACCAAATTATAGGCATGAAATAGCCAATTTTTTAAGTTTCATTGTTTGTAGAATCTTATTGGCTTATGTGGTGTAATTTGTAGTATCCCCACAAAAGAGATCAATGAGAAACACCTTGAATTCCTCAAATACAACAATGAATATGTCAGTTTTCCCTATATCTTTTTGTTTTACATAATCATGTTCTTCATCAAGGGGAGTACTTTGGCCTACATCTGGTAGATTATTCCACCAGTTTCTTATCTTTCTAGAGAGAAATCTAGCATAATAAAGAACCTTTGATGGCTCAGTCCATGATCCACTTTTGTCAAACATGTTCTCCAAAATCTAAATCTAATTCATCTAATTCAATATTTATAGTATCTACAAAAAATTGGGAAATGTTAGAATCACTTAAAGACATATCAAAACTATTTACATATGATGTTTCTTCTTTTGACTCTTTGTTGGCATAAATAAGTTCATCCATATATATTGGTTCTATTTTTTCTTCTTGTACATTCAATTCTTGTAACTAATCCCTTATTTTTCCCTTCTCTTCTTTATTGGCTAAGCTATGTTCTTTGACCTTGAGCATAGGTACATGAGCCAAGGGCCTATGAATTCTGGAGTATGACTTAATTATCTCTTCTTTCTCATATTTCCTAGTATGGGTCCTCTGTTGTACAATTATTTTCTTTTGTTTGGGGACTGATTTGTCTTGAGATTTTCCCTTTTTCACTTTCTCTTCTTTAGAAGAACTATCATGACCAGTCTGTGCTTTTCTAATTTTCTTTTCAACTAGCCTAATCTTTTCTAGTTTTCTAGCTACAACATCTATGAGTAGCTTTTGATCCTCTGCATCTTATTTTTTGGAGTTTTCATGATGCTTTTTATTTTCATAGATGGATGTTAGGTAACTATCTTTTTTAGTTTGGTTGGTTACCATAGTTCTAACATCTTGGTGTGCTTGGATGACTTGGTAGATTACACTAGAAATATTTTTTATAATAGAAGAAGAGTGTTCAATTTTTATAACATAAAAAATGACTTTGTTTTGAGTAGAAGAAACATTATTTAGCTCAATATGAGTCTTCAAACAATTATTTGCTATACTTCTAATGTCCACAACCATATCATCAAATATTTTCCTGAGCAAATATCATCCACTGGGCTATACGATTCCTCTAGGCTTCTGAATTCTTTTGTTTTTCTCGTAGATCTACATATAGCCTTGCTTCATATCTACCCCAAAGATTTTTGTTTGGATTAATGAAAGTGAATGATTCAAGGGTTGGACATCTCTTAGGTTCATAGTGTATTACTTCTTGTTCATTTCCCTTCATCTCTAGCTTATATGTGCTTTTCATTTTAGCACCTGCCCTAGGGAGTTTTTCTTTCATCATGCAACCCTTTTCTCCCATATTTGTTAATTTTATCCCTTTTCCTCTTTTATCTAACTGATGTTCTTCCTTAGGGGTTATAGCTAGTTTCTAACTCACTTGTCTAACTAATTTATACATCAATTTTGGGTTGTTACTTAAATCTGACAGTGCAGTTAACGAAGCTTTGGAAGGATAAGGGTTGACTGAAGGTTGATGGTAGAAGGGAAAGTGGTTGGATGCTCCAATAGATTCTTCAAGATTGTAGTCCATATATGGCTTATTAGTGGTACTTGGGAAATTCCCGGATAATGAATATGACCATGTCAACAGACTGGGTCTGCCACTAGTAGAAACTTCTAGTTGTTCAAATAGAGCTTCATCAGGTCAAGATTGGAGGTTAATATTAGAAACTCGTGTACTTTTTACATGAGGTTTAGTTGACCACAAAATATAGGGTGGTGTAGGTAATTCTTGAAATCTGGGTTGTGATTGGTTGATGAGATACTCAATGACCAAAAATCCTATGTCATACCCTTCATGATTGATATTCCTACCATAGTCTAGAATATTCAAATTACCTTCTAGGTAACTTACCCTAGCTAGAAAATTGGAAGGTGGGAAAATGGTATTCAACAACCTATAGATACATCTGCCACCAATTGTGGCGTAGACATAATCGGGCTGAAGCTCAATGCCTTTGACTTGTAACAGAAGACAAAAGGAAAACTAGACATATTTGTCTTCTAACCTAATGGTAAAATTAGGATGAACAAAAATGTGGTCATCCCTCCATTTGGAATCATCGGAGGAATTAGTAAGGATACCTCAAAACTAGGCAGTAATAGCTTAATCCCAAATCCTACAACGAGTATCAATAAGACTACCAAAGTATTTGACACCTATATCATAGTTAAAGTGAAGATGGACAATAATGTCAACATAATAAAAATGAACATGGAAATATCCTTTTTCATGCCATCGCTTGATATTAGCTAGGAGTAAGAATGGAAGATAGATGGGACAAATTACAGTTTTAGATACCTTAGGATTTAATTCGGATTGTCTAACAGAGTGCATCATCTTAGACTTAATACCTTTTTCAAGATACATATCTGAGATCTTGACTTCTAGAAATTTAAAGTTCCCTTTTTCATTAACATATTCATCTTTGTCCTCAAAATAGTTTTGAATGAAAGAAGAGAGAGAGCTACTAGCATTCATAGACCGCTGACTAGCCATTGTAGGGGATTAGAATTTACTTGTACATTTTGATCCTTTTGGCTGCTACGTTTTTTGACTTACTGCTCACCCTTCCACGCCTTTCCTTTGGCTTTAATATGAGATTTACAACCTTACTGTGGGTCCACAACTACTTACAACCCTACTTTGTAGTTTTCAATTCTAGATCCAAGAACAATAGTTCACCTTTGGCTTAAAATTCTTTAGCTATATCACTTATGAACAATATATAGAATTAGGGCTAAGAGAATGAGAACAAACAAAGTACAAATGCAATAGATCTTAGGGATGATAAGCACTTTCAAGTTCAAACATTCAACACATGAGGTGTCAGATCCAAATCCAAGAATAATATCAATATTGAAACTATCTTTAGGCATTTAAGACGTAATAGGCTCTGATACCAATTTTGCAGAAACAATAGAATGCTTGATTTTTATTGCTAACTTTTATTGAACCATACATACATATTACATATAGATTTTTGATCATCTAGATCATTTGAGGCACAAGAGAGAGTATACATTGAATATGCTAGACTTAATGGACTCTAAACACTATGACACTCTAGACTCTGACCAACCAACTTCAAATGTCTAAGGCAACCCTCTTTTCCCCTATTTATAGGGGAGTCTGGGTAAATCAACCTTAGCATTTTACAATTAATTTTGGAATCTGACCATACAATAGTGACACATGTCCCATAGACCTACCACACTATGGAGGATACAGCTGTTAGGCAGTCTTTCATGAACATTAACATAGTGGAGAATAAGACCACTTTTTGGATACCCGTGAGTGAGAAGGGCCTACTTAACAACCATAAGTGGATACAAGGATCTTGATTTTTATGGGAGGGTTACCTCCTATTGTCACATCTTAACATGGATGACATCATGACACAGACATGCCCATGTGCTAGCATCAAAAGAGAATATGATCCAATAGTTGTTCAAGTAGTGGAGTAAAAATGATGTCCCAATCTTGAGAGCGAGCATGGAAAAAATAATCTAATTGCACTACATAATCCTGGGAATAAGCATGATCCAATTCAATTATTTTGGCTAATGATGCGGGCTTGAGATGGATCTCCATGTTTTGAATTCATAACTCAGGAATCCATCTATCTTCCAAGGCATAAATTTCTATTATGGGAAATTCATATCCAGTGCTTGGATAGTGTGTTAAATACTATTCCATACTGTTAAGCATTCTTTCCCAGAGTTGAGGATGAATTAATTTTAGGAATTCTTATAAGTCTAGATTAAACCTAGAACCTACCAAATTAGTGTATTCTTCAAAGGAATCTTGTTTGAAACTTATCCTATTGATGAAGCCATATTTTAAATTCTTGAGTAAATTCATTTTGCTACGTTTTGACTAATTCATCCCAAAAAATCCTTTAATGCAAATATGTAGTGCTCCATATCTGCTACACCAATGTTTAACATGAACTTCATCCAGGCCTAGGAGCTCCATAAGTTCCTTTTCTTCATCTTAGTCTGTCATTCCTTGTCCATGGTGCCAACAAATAGTTTCCCTGAGGTCTCTAAGCCATTTATCTAAGAAATAGGCTTCAAGAAGTAATTCTACAATATTAATAGGCAAGTAAGACACATTGGTGATACTTCCATCACCATTCCTTCTATGAAACATACCAGTTCCATTAGGCCTGTAGAAATTAGGTTCATTAAAAATAATCCCATGGTATATTGATCCTGCAAGCTCTCTTGTCAATGCATCAGCTAGTGGATTATTTTCTCCCTTAATCCACTCAATTTCAAAATCATAACTAAGAAATTCAAAATACCATCTAGCAATTCTGCCCTAGAAAATTTCTTTATTTGGATTTTTATTTAGTAGGATCCTCATCACCTAGCTATTTGTTTGGACTGTGAAATTTACTAGCTTAAGAAATAGTCTAAATTTTTCAATACCTTTTTTTTCTGCCAATATCCCCTTTTCAAAAATATGGTATCTTCATTTTGTTTCTATGAAGATGCTAGATCTATAGCTGCAAATACTCCTTTTCCCATCTTCTTAGATAAGCATTGCTGACCAGGTTGTGTCAGAAGTGTCAGTACACAAAATTAATGGTAGCTCGACAACTGGGATCTGTAATGAGGGTAGATTTTGACATTTTGATTTGATTCTTTGGACTGCCTCTGTAGCCTTGAGTGACCATCCTTCCTTGTTTTCCTTGAGGTGTTCCTGGATTTCCTTTCTATCTTCTACAAGACCTTTATAAAATGGTGAGACATAATTCTAACAACCAAGAAATCTTTGGATTTGTTTCTTATCTTGTAAAATATCAAGGAATTCCTTAAATACGTTGCAAAATGTGAGGTTGTAATTAAATTTTTCCTCTATTCAGGTGAAATCCTAGGAAGTCAATTTTTTCTTGGACAATTACCATTTTCTTCGCACATAAGAATATCCCATGCTTCTTAATGGCTGCAAATAATTTTTCAAGATGGTGCAAATGGTAAGTTTGAGAATAAGACAATACAATGATATCATCAATGTATATTGCACAAAAATATTTCAAATGTCTGAGTTCCTGGTCCATTCACCTTTGGAAATAGATTGGTGTTGTGCAAAGACCAAAAGGCATGAAATCCCATTCATATAACCCTTGTGGTACAAAGAATGCAATCTTATACATGTCTAATTCTTTCACCTTGATATGCAAAAATCCTTTTTTGTAGTCAAACTTGAAATAAACCTTTTTATTAGCAACCCTTCTTATTAAATCAACACTAAATGGAATTGGGTAATTAAATGGAAGTATGATATCATTAAGAGGCTTTTAATTAATATAAAATCTCTTTTTACCTCTTTCTTTTTCAACTCTTTTATTTACCAAGAAAGTTGGGCAAGAGAATCGACTTTTTCTTGGATGAATAAATTGGCCTTCAAGTAGTTGATTTAAGTGTTCATCCATGTCTTTTACCTTTTTCAAGCTCATCAAGTATGCAAGATCATGGAGAATCACAAATTGACATTCTGGTCTTAACTATATTTCACATTCCTCATGATCTTGTGACCAAAACTGTAGGGGATTCATGCTGCAACATTCAAATTCAAATTTGCTTCTAATTTCATCAAACATATTTGTAGAGGATTCTATTATTTCTTTAATTGATTCCTTCTTTTCTTTCTTCCCTCTATGTTCAAACTTATTATTTACTATCTTTAGTGTAGGAATCTCCACTTGGCCATCTTCATGTCTTAAATAAATTTTTTGTTTCCATAATTGAAGAGGCTCATATTTAGTGAGAAACAAGTATCCTAATAGAACATCATCTTCAAGATCATTATATTCAATGAAATCAGTAACAAACATTTTTCCCACAATTTCAATGTGTACATCCTATGCATACCTGCCCATGTGTATCCTTTCTCCATTATTGGCATAGCTATGTGGGAAGTTGGGCCTCGGTTTCTAGAATTCTGGTGGGATGGTGTTTGTTTTGGCTAATGACCAAGAAGACCCTAGATCAAAAAAGCATCCATAGGGATTTTATTAAAGCCTAGAAAACATAAATTAATTCTTATATAGTTCCCATTATTAGCCAATAATAGAGAGTAGGATTTATCTCTAGTTCTTTGTATGAGGTTGTTGCTTCTACTATTGTTGCTTGCTTCCTCAAATTCTTCTTGTATCTCTTGTTCACATTCTATTTTAGCATTTCTTTGATGATATACTTTGAACAAGATGTCTTCATTTCTCCCACTAATGCAGAAAGATTTAGGATTTCCCTTTTTTGTGTTTTTATTAACCTCTTAAGATCTGCAACATTATCAAAGAGAAGATCAAACTTTTTGAAGATTGTTATGATATAATCATCACCACTGGTCCTATGTTTGGAGGAATGTTTGGAAGAAGATGGTTTAGACCTTTGCCAGGGTGGAATTTTATATTCATGATCAATGTGTTTAGCAGAAGCCTTCTTGGGTTGTTTCTATTACTTCAGATATTTCTTAAGTTCTTCCTAATCAAATTCTAACTTTTTGAGTCTAGATAGGTCCTGATGAACAACATTTTTCTTTTCTTTTTTTCCTATCATTTTGTAAGGTTCCTTGGATTTTTCAATATGAAATTTTAGTTGGACATCCATTAAGGTGTCCCTAAGAAGAGTGATTAAAAAATATTCTTCTGACTTTGATCTAGATGAGATATTTCTTCTTTGTTTGTCTATTCTATCCTTCATATCCTTAGATTTCATCATATATCATTTATCAGGAACAACTTCAATGATTCATAAAAAATATCCATATCAAAAGAAATATATGTACCCTAGACAATTTCCCACTTATAGTTTTCATAATCAAAAGCAGCATACATCTTTGTTCCAGGATTTAACTTCTTGGGACAATTTGTGGCATAATGAGGGCCTCTACAAATAAAAAATTTGATTCCTTTTGGGGCCTACTTATTTATTTTCCTAAGTATGGTGGAGGTTGTCTTGAAAATTTCCTTCTCTTATAAGGAACAACTTTATATTTCTTTTTCTCGTACTAACCTTGTTTACTTCTTTTGAAGGTGAATTCTCCTTCATATCTATTTTTAGGGAATCTATTACATTTGCATTTCCTGCCATAACATTTTTTCTTAAACTGCTTAAGCTAAGTAAAATCATGCAACTAGTTGATAGGAGGGAGATCACAAAACTCTTTGAGATTACAGGTATAATTATATTCATCTTTATTGGCCTAAAGTGCGCCCAATAGACACTATTTCTCTAGTTTATAGCCAATAAACCTTTTTAACTAAGAAAATGTGCATTTTTCTATTGTTAAGTGCTCTTTCCTGATTATATAATCTTCTGCCCATCTACCTAGACCACACAGTAAATAATTGAGGTAGTACTACTTTATAGTTAGGTCATGCAACTTTTCAACAACTATCATGTATTTCTCAAATACCAAAGTATAGGCATGAAACTTAGCCAACTTTTTAAGTTTCATAGTTTGTAGAATCTTATAGGATTATGTGGCATAATTTGTAGTATCCCCATAAAATAGATCAATGAGAAGCACCTTGAATTCCTCAAACCCAACAGTGAATATGTCATTTTTCCCCATATCATTTTTTTACATAATCATGTTCTTTATCAAGGGGAGTTCTTTAGCCTACATTTGGTAGATTATTCCACCAATTTCTTAACTTTCCAAAGAGCAATATAATAGCATAAAGAACCTTTGTTGGCTTAGTCTGTGATCCACTTTTGACAAACATGTTCTCCAAAGTATCTGCCCAAGTGTAGATTGTGTCATATGGGTCCACAATTTTATCAATATTAAGAATGTATCCACTTGTTGCAAATGGCCTCATTTGCTCTAGTTTAGCATTTTCAGTAATGACATATTTCATTTGTATATCCATATCTAGAATCTTTTTTGTGGACTCCCATGGTTTTTTTTCCTTGCAAATACTTTTAACTAGTAAAATCTAAATCTAATTCATCAAATTCATTATTTACAATATCTACAAAAAATTGGGAAACTTTAGAATCACTTAAAGAAATCTCAAAACTATTTACATCTGATGTTTCTTCTTCTAACTCTTTGTTGGCATAACCAAGTTCATCCATATATACTAGTTTTGTTTTTTCTTCTTCTACATTCAATTCTTGTAACCAATCCCTTACTTCGCCCCCCTCTTCTTGATTAGCTAATCTATGTCCTTTGACCTTGGGAATAGGTACATGAGCCAAGGGCCTATGAATTCTGGAGGATGACTCAATTATCTCTTCTTTCTCATCTTTCCTAGTATGGGTCCTTCGTTGTACATTTAGTTTCTTTTGTTTGGGGACTAATTGGTCTTGAGATTTCCCTTTTTCACTTTCTCTTCAAAAGAAGAACTATCGTGACCAGTA
Source organism: Sequoia sempervirens (assembly GCA_007258455.2). Classification (NCBI taxonomy): domain Eukaryota; kingdom Viridiplantae; phylum Streptophyta; class Pinopsida; order Cupressales; family Cupressaceae; genus Sequoia; species Sequoia sempervirens. The sequence continues at coordinate 113,136 of VDFB02256594.1, read as the reverse complement.
TGTTCTTTTCTAATTTTATTTGTCACTAGCCTAATCTTTTCTAGCTTTCTAGCTACAACATCTATGAGTAGCTTTTGATCCTCCACATCTTGATTTTTGAAGTTTTCATGATGCTTTTTATTTTCATAGATGGATATGAGGTAACCAATTGCTAATCATCCCGTCACCAATTTCTAATCATCACAAAATTGAATAATACCAATTCCTTTTGTTTGGCTTATCATCCCTAAGATATATTGCATTTGTACGCTGTTTGTCCTCATTCTCTTAGCCCTAATTATGTATATTGTTCATAAGTGAGATAGCCAAACAATTTTAAGCCTTCTTAGGTTGTACCATGAATTTGCTCAAGAATTTAAAATATGGCTTCATCAATGTGTTTAGCAAAAGCCTTCTTGGGTGCATTCTAGTTGTTATTGCAGAAACACTAGAACGCTTGATTTTTATTTCTAACATTTATTGAACCATACATATAGATTCCTTTTCTTCATCTTGGTCCATGATTCCTTTTCCATGATGCCAACAAATGGTTTTCCTGAGGTCTAAGGCCTAGGAAACAACATTTGTGTATAAAAAAAATGAGTCCTTAGGATAATAACTCTTATGAATCATTATAAATTCTTCCTTAGATGAATCATTGAATCATGAATTGCATACAACTATTAACCCACTTCTAAACTATTGGTGAAAAATGTTTACCATTTTGATAGTATGGTTTATCATAAACTTCTAGGTTAGGTACCTAATGAAGTGAGTTATAGAGTCATAGTTCACCAAGAGAAATAATACTTTGAAATTATAAAAAAATATGATCTATGCATATACACACACCAAATATATGATATCAAATAACATAACATACTTAAGAATCCATCTCCAAATTGTAGATAGCCATATGGAATAAAGAAGCGGTGTAGGGTCACCAAAACAACTTATGTAAATATGGCCATTTGATAGGTTTTGGGGTGTTTAGAGTTTTTTGTCATCTAATAAGGTCATAATAGACCATTCTTTATGCAGTTTGAGTCATTTGGGTTCCATTTTGTAAAAGGTGTAGAATCTTGCAAATGTTGTCAAAATGTAAGGTTACAAAAAATGCAAAAAGTGGGAATCCCAACGGTCAAGGAAGTTTAAATGGTTGTTTGAGTCAATTGAGTTGGTTAGTTTTTGGTGTGTTTGGTTTAAATATGCTTGATAAATTCTTGAGGAGGGTTGGAGCTTGTATTGAAGTTGGAATAATAATAAAAAACTTTGTATTCTTTGTAAATTACTAGTAATTTGCTGCTACAAGGTTTTGTATGGACCCGTACTAAGGGGAATTGATCAAAGATGTTTTGAATTGGATAGAGACATGTATTAAGAGAATTTTGGATTTTGTGTGATTTGATTTCATCAAGTTTCAAGGATTTTGTGAGCAATTTTCTGAAAATGGTTTTGAAAAACCCTATTGAAGGGTTTGAGTGCATAAAATGGTCTTTTAAGCCATTCCACCGGTGAATCATTGTTATAACTTTGTGGAATGGTAAAATTAGGAGTATGTTTTGTGTTAATGTATTTTTCATGATTAGGGATGAGGGTTTTAGGAAATAAGGTGATGCCCTAGTTGATATTCCATGGTGTTTTGGCTTAATTTGATTGCTAGAGGTTAGGTTTTGATGAAAGATAAATGATATAGGTTGGGAGTTAGTTTGAGAAGTATGTGTAGGTCCTATTCGGTGTGTTTGAGGTGTTGGAAAAGTGGTTGGAGGTATGGAGAATAAATTTCCAATAAACCCCCTTGAAACCTAGCCTAAACAAGCCTAAATGAGGGTTTTGTAGGTTTATGTCTTTGTGGGAATTTATCTTGTTGAAATTTGTTGATTCTAAGTATTTGTAACCTGTTGTGAGAATTAGAATAGAGTTCATGGGTTTGGGTCAAGGATTTTATAGAGTTTCTTTGTAAAATTGACCTATTTGGCTTAAGGAGCAACATAGCAACAAGTTTTTGGAGGTGATGGTCCAAAGTGACCCTATGATATTTTAAGATATGTTAAAGTATTCCTTAATGGGTATTTGAAATGAAAATCCTTTTGTGGTTTTGAGGTGTAATGTGAAAGATAAGCACAAATTCCACCATTTGGAATACTACAAGGAAATAGGAGTGATTGGTGAGTTGAATACCAAATTGAGTCTTTTGTGATTGAAGATTGTTTGAATCTAATCCAATGTGATTATTGGAAATTTTCCTCCTTACTCTACATCAATTGGTATTAGAGCATAGGTTTTGATTGTGAAGTGGAAAAGTGAATGAAAATTGGCATAAGAAAGATTCCTCCAAAGAGAAATCCAACAACCAAAGAAGTCAAAAAACTAAAGGACCAATATGTAAAGGAGGTGAGACTTTATAAGGAGTCTCATGAAGTTTCTCTTTCCAGAATAGTGCCTTGGAGAAGAATCAAAGAAGAGGAATGGTCAATGATGACCAAAGTGATAAGGAGGATGAGGGTGAGAGTGAGAACCCTCCAGTAGGAGTCTGTGATGATGAAGACTTGGACCCTATAGAGATGAGAGTGGTCAAGATGCTAAAGGCTTTTAAGGGGGATAATACTCCAAAGGTGAAAGTTGAAGTTCCTATGTACGGTGGAAAGATGGATAATGAAGAAGTATTGGGTTGGATAAAGGCTCTTGATAACTTCTTTGAATTTGAGGAGATAGAAGATAATAAGAAGGTGAAATTTTCAAAAACCAAGTTGAAGGGGCCTGCCCTAATATGGTGGCACTATGTTCAAGAAGAAAGAGTAAAGAAGGAGAAAGCAAAGATAAGTTCATGGGATAGAATGGTAGCAAAGGTGAAAGCACAATTTCTACCTGTAGATTATGCAATTCAGACCTTTAGGAGGCTACAAAATTTAAATCAAAAGGATTTACATGTGATGGCATACACTGAAGAGTTCCATAGACTAAGTATTAGAGTAGGACATACTGAAGATGAGGTAGAAAAAGTTGTAAGGTATCTAAATGGGCTTAGACTCAACATTCAAGATGAAATTGGTCTCACAACACCTAAGATAGTTGAGGAATGCTTTCAATTGGTTGTCAAGGTAGAGGAAAGGATAAAAAGAAGCCAATAAAGACAAGGAAGAGGTAGAGGCAATACCAATAGAGGAAGAGGTTCAAGGAATTCCTATGAAGATCAAGAAGATGCAAGTAAAGGTAAATACCAAGTTTCTAATCAAAGAGGTGGTTTTAGAGGCTTCAAAGAAATATTTGGTGAAGGTAGAGGTTCAAGCTCATTTTCAAGAAGATGTTACCATTATAATTAGTTTGTTCATCAAGCATGGAAGTGTCTAGAGAAACAAGGCTTTACTTCAAGTGGTGGTGATAAAAGAGTTCAACTAGTGTAAGAGGATGATTGTGAAAGTGTAAACTCTCCTAACCAACTTGCTGCTGAAAATTTGGGGAACTCTTGATGGTGAGAAGAACTCTACTCAAATAATCCAAGGATAAAGAATCAACACAAAGGATAACACTATTCAAGACCACTTGCAAATGTAATGGAAAGGTATGTAAAGTTGTCATAGATTCAAGGAGTACTGATAATATGGTGTCCATATAAATGGTTGATAAACTAAAATTGGAAAAGATACCTCATGAAACACCTTATAAAGTATCTTGGTTGAATGATAATAAATCTATTTTGGTTAATGAGAAAGCTTGGGTTGAGTTTCATATTGGTGGATATAAGGACAAAATACTTTGTGATGTGTTGTCTATGGATTGTTGTCATTTGTTGCTTGGAAGACAATGGAAGTTTGATAGGCATGCAATTTATGATGGAAGAGACAATACTTATCAGATTGAGAAAGATGGAAACACTTTCACTTTAAATCCATTGGTAGAGGATGATAAAGCACAGGGTAATACAACTAAGGTGATAATGTTGGGAAGGAAATATTTTCTGACAATAGAGGAAGAAAAGAAGATGGAGGTTGTAGCCACTTCAAGGCTTGAAAGTGTCAAGATAGAAAGTTTGAAGGATGATTCAATCTTGATGAGAAAAGTTGATGAGTTGGTTTCCAAACCAAATGAAGAGAAGTTCAAGGATGAATTACATGTGAAGACTCAAGACTGGTTAGACAAGCATGATAAAATCCTTATAGGAATAATGCTTTGTTCTTTGGTTTCAAAGGAGGCTAGTAGGTAGTTAAGTTTTGTCAACAAAGAGGTTTGTAGACCTGATAAGATAGTGGTACTAGGGGCAAAGAATCTAGTGGAAGAGATGATGGGAAAAGGTGAAGTGAGTAAAGGTGAAAGGCATGGAAAAATGGGTGAGTTTGGGAATGCAACAAGAGTTAAGAGGAGGATAGTCCAAGACAAGAATGGAAAAGATATGTTTGTAGGTATGATGACAAGTTTAGCATAAGTTCCGGATAAGGGGAACATAAAAGGACATTCATCAGGTCAGCTTGTGAAGATGGAGTAGTGTTTAGGTGGTAAACAGTTCAAGAGAACAAAGAATGATGCAAGTATTCAATACTTGATATAGTGGGAAGGCTTACTAGACAAAGTAACATTTGGAGAACAAGAAGGTGAAATGATAATGCATGATTTATTGCAACTTAGTCCTCAAAGGGACTTGAGATATTTTTTTGGTCAGGTGTATGGTGTAGAGGCACCAAAAAAACTTATGTAGATATGGTCATTTGACAGGTTTTGGGGTGTTTAGAGTTTTTTGTCATCCAATAAGGTCATAATAGACCATTCTTGATGTAGTTTGAGTCATTTGGGTTCCATTTTGTAAAAGGTGTAGAATCTTGCAAATGTTGTCAAAATGTAAGGTTGCAAAAAATGCAAAAAGTGGGAATCCCAATGGTCAAGGAAGTTTAAATGGTTGTTTGAGTCAATTGAGTTGGTTAGTTTTTGGTGTGTTTGGTTTAAATATTCCTAAGAAAGGCTTGAGGAGGGTTGGAGCTTGTATTGAAGTTGAAATAATAATAAAAAACTTTATATTCTCTGTAAATTACTAGTAATTTGCTGCTACAAGGTTTTGTATGGACCCGTACTAAGGGAAATTGATCAAAGATGTTTTGAATTGGATAGAGACATGTATTAAGAGAATTTTGGATTTTGTGGGATTTTATTTCATCAAGTTTCAAGGATTTTGTGAGCAATTTTCTGAAAACGGTTTGGGAAAACCCTGTTTAAGGGTTTGAGTGCATAAAATGTTCTTTTAAGCCATTCCACCAGTGAATCACTGTTATAACTTTGTGGAATGGTAAAATTAGGAGTATATTTTGTGTTAATGTAGTTTTCATGATTAGGGATGAGGGTTTTAGGAAATAAGGTGATGCCCTAGTTGATATTCCATGGTGTTTTGGCTTAATTTGATTACTAGAGGTTAGGTTTCGATGAAAGAGAAATGATATAGGTTGGGAGTTAGTTTGAGAAGTATGTGTAGGTCCTATTCAGTGTTTTTGAGGTGTTGGAAAAGTAGTTGGAGGTAGGGAGAATAAAGTTTCAATAAACCCCCTTGAAACCTAGCCTAAACAAGCCTAATTGAGGGTTTTGTTGGTTTATGTCTTTGTGGGAATTTATCTTGTTGAAATTTGTTGATTCTGAGTATTTGTAACCTATTGTGAGCATTAGAATAGAGTTTGGGGGTTTGGGTCAAGGATTTTATAGATTTTCTTTGTAAAAGTGACCTATTTGGCTTAAGGAGCAACATAGCAGCAAGTTTTTGGAGGTGATGGTCCAAAGTGACCCTATGATATTTTAAGATATGTTAAAGTATTCCTTAATGGGTATCTAAAATGAAAATCCTTTTGTGGGTTTGAGGTATATTGTGAAAGATAAGCACAAATTCCACCATTTGGAATACTACAAGGAAATAGGAGTGATTGGTGAGTTGAATACCAAATTGAGTCTTTTGTGATTGAAGATTGTTCGAATCTAATCCAATTGTGATTATTGGAAGTTTTACTCCCTTCTCTACATAAAAAAGAGACCATTATAAAGCTTGTAATGAATTAAAATGCAAAGACATTCATTAAATATACATGACAATCATACCAACAAACCCCAAGCTATAATGCTATCACAATTTGACATTGAAATTCTCCTAAATATCTACAAATGGTCATGGAGATTAAATAATGGATATCATTTATAGTTTTTACATGTCTTGTGATTTATAAAACATGTTTCTCTCTAGGAAATATATATATAGGTATGTTCTAGATAAATAAAGGTTTAGCTATTTTTTCCTTCTACACAAATGCAAGTGTCGAGGGATGTTTAGGGTTTCAATTCTTGTAAGTCTATTTTCCTAGAGAGAAACATGTTTTATAAATCACAAGGTATGTACAAACTATAAATTATATCTATTACTTAATCTCCATGGCCATTTGTATATATTTAGGAGAATTTTAATGTGACAAATTGTGATAGCATTATAGCTTGGGGTTTTTTGGTATGATTGTCATGTATATTTAATGAATGTTTTCATTTTAATTCATTACAAGCTTTATAATGGTCTCTTCTTTATTCCATATGGAAATCTACAATTTGAAGATGGATTCTAAAGTATGTTATGTTATTTGATATCATATCTTTGGTGTGTGTATATGCATAGCTCATATTTTGTTATAATTTCAAAGTATTATTTATTTTGGTGAACTATGTGTTGGAATATGGCTTATATTGCTTTCATTGTTGGAAAACTAAGTTATTATTCTGGTCTACAGATAAGGATTTGTTCATATCAGCAGGTGGAGTAAAAAATAGAGTATTACCAAAAGAGAGAATTAAGAACAGGGTATCTGATTAGTATGTCAATATGTATGCTTCACTGGATTATAATTTTGAGTTGTGGATATCAGGGAAGGTTGTTAAGTATCTATATTATATTATTGTTAAGTTTTGTGATGTCGCATTAATCGGTGTATAAGTTAGGAGATCCGACAGGATGATTTTTCTGCTTATTTGTTCATGAAGGCCAACTTGATGTATGTAGTGTTTTAAAAAGTATAAGGAGTAATGCTTTAAATTTTTCTATGTTTGAGAATTTTGATTTGGGGCCACAACATAGCATTAGCTGAATTTGATGGGTATACATCAGATATTAAATGTGGATTGAGCTGACTATTGGAAAATATTTTTATTTTGTTGAAGCCAACATGAAGCAACTAAATCTTTGATAGCAGATATATATAAGAGATTGGTTGATTTATTTTGAAGTGTGAATGGGTGTATGTTTGAAGTGTGCAAATAGAAGAAGGTTTTTTGAGTAATTTGGCACAGTTTCACTTGTGCAAAAGAGGATTGTTGTGAAGCGAATTAAGGCAGAGTAGAGCGAAGTGAAGAATCAAATAGAAGGTCCAAAATCTGATCCATGAGCCTAACCGAAATTGTAATCAGGCATTTGTAGATGCTACTTTCTCAGTTCAACTCTTTGTTGTAATCCAAATATGTTGTAAGGTAGTGATCCTTCCTAATTTTGAGCAGTGAGCTCTAGGCAATGTGCCTGAATGCATGTGCATTCCCCTTTTTCTTCATACTTTTAATAGCATATAAATTATGGATTAACCTCCACCGTGGTTTTTCCCCTAACAAGGTTTGCACGTAAAAATCTTGGTGTTATGATGTTTTTATTGTTTCCTTCATGTGCTTGCATCTTTACTTATGTTTAAATGTTGTAATTGGTTTAAGATCTAGACTATAAGTTAAATATTGTTGAACACTGATTCACCCCCCCTCTCAGTGTCCCTTGAGTCCAGCAATTGGTATCAAAGCGAGGTTCCTCTGCAGAAGTTTAACAACTTGAGGTGGATCTTTAAATGCAATGGACTCTAGTGGTCTTCAACAACAACTTTTGGTGGCACTTGATGATCTTGATCAATCTAAAGCAGAAGTCCTAGAATTAAAAGAAAACCTTGAGGATGTTGAAAAATTCATTCAATCATTAAAGGATAAAATCAACAAGTCAAGAGAAAAGAGGAAGGAACTATTTAATTAGTTGAAGCAAAAAGAAAGTAAATGCTTGGAAGATGTTCACCTGAATTAGGCCCTAAAAGAAATAACTGAAGAATGTGAAAAGCTTGCTAGAGACAATGCTACTCTAAATCTTGAGATGGAATATGTGGTGATGAAGCTAATTGAGGAGATTGAAGAAAGGAAGAAGAATGAGGAGAATCTGGCCTAGTCCTTAAAATAAATATCTAAAGAATGCAACATAGTTAATAGTAGATTCATTCAGTTGGAGATTGAACTACAACAATCTAGAAATAATGAACAAGAGCTTGAAAGACAGATAGTTATTCTTAGAGATGAACTCACTATTGCAAATGAATACAAGGAGAAGTTTAGGATCAATTATGTTAAGCTTGATGAGTTGAATAAAGGACAAAAGGATGCAAATGACAAGCAAGGTCTTGGATATGAGAAGGGAGAAAGCTTTGGATCTGAACATAAGGATTCCAGACAAATAAATTTGATGAATAAAGGAAGAAGGTATCTAGTAAGACAACCCAATGCTCAAAATTTTAATGGTCACTTCCTTGCTTGTAATAAATTTGGTCATATGGCTTCTTAGTGTAGAAGTAAGAGAAATTCAAGTAGTCCATCATTCTCTAGTCAATGTTTGAGTTATAAAAATTTTGGTCATAAGTCAATTGAATGCAGAAGTATGTCTGTCAGTGTAAGGAATGTTAAATGCTACACATGTGGAAGATTTGGGCATATTGCTAATCAATGAAGATCAATAGGAAATCAATGGAATAAATGGTATAGACAAAGAAATCATGTGTGTTACAATTGCAATAGATTTGGTCACATTGCAAGATTTTGTGGGAACATAAACATGGATAGAAGAGGTCTAGTCTACAAAGGTAGAATTTCATAGAAAGATGATAAAGGAAAAGGGAAAGTGATTGTGGAAGAAGTAAGAGATCGGATGAAGAAAACATGGGTAAGGAAGAGTGAGTTTGATGAAGAAAATAAGCCCACACCAAAATCTGCTTTTGGTAATTCCTCTGGAAATGGATCTTAAGCCATTGGCCTAGGGGGAGTTTTTTAAAAAAATCCTTTGTCCCCCTATCGGTAGTTGGCACCAGAATGCAGGAAATTTTCAATAGTTGTGCTAATATTTTACAAGTGTATCAGTGATCACTTGTGTAGAAAATTGAGAAGTGGAAGGTCCACAAATGAATCCTTCTTTTGCTATCTGAGAAAATAGAGTATCTAGAACACCTAGGGAAAAACATTTAATGTGGTAAAAAGGTTAGGTGTGCAATTTATAAAAGGGTATTTGAAACCCTCATTTGTCACCTTGCATTAAAGAAAGAATAGAAGGAGAGCCTCTGCAACATAATTTTGAAGGAGTAAAGTTAAGTCAGCAGCCAATTCATTAGGTATTTTAGTTGCTTGTAGAATTCTCACTTAATTTGGTGCTTGATAGAAAATTGTTCGGTACAAAAAGGAAAATGAAGCAAATCAAAGGAATGGTGAATTTAGATGAATATAGTAGTGAGAAGATTAGGGATGTGAGAAATATGTTGTTGGCTAACAAATTGAAATGGCTTGAAGGTGTGAAACACAAAATTTTGGACATTTGGAGTAAATTTCCCTATTTTGATAATGCAAAAAATTTTAGGTTTATTTTGAACAGATTCAATGATGGAATTCTAACTCTAGATAAACCCTGTCTCATTTCAAAAGAGGTGTTTAGGAATCTAATTGGATTATGCAATGTTGGGGATATAATGAAAAAGAAGTCGATTCAAAACAAAGAAGTTGAAACCCTAATCGAAGTAACTAGAGATCAAAGGGCTTTGATAATCTTAATGATCAAAGATCTGATAACAAGGTACATAGCAAATGGAATCTCATACAAAATATTTTTTAGAAAAATGGAAGGCACAACTTCAGCAGGTGCAGTTTACATCTCTCAAAAAATGATAATGGAGGATCATGATTTTGACCTGTGCGAATTGCTAAAAGATCAATTGATGGAAAATGTGCAACTAACAAAGGAGGCAGATTACCCCTTCAGGTTTGGTACCTTGGTCATATGTCTTGTGATGTATTTTCTAAATTGCTTTCCACATACCAAAAATATTGTATGGAAAGAGAATGAACTAGTTTGTCAACAGATTTCTGAACACTCTAATACTTTGGAAAATTGTAAGCAAGAGTATGTAAACTTCTTTAAAGAATTGCTAGGAAAGTTTGGAGTAATTAACATTTCCATTCCGGTAAGAGCACTTGAAGTTGGATCCTCTTTCGGTGAGATGGAGAGGAAGAAGAAAAGAGCACAAGAGATTGGTGATTACACTCCTCCAGCACACAAGACTCCAAAAATTGAAGGAAAAGGTAAAGAACAAGTGATTGTAGACATACTAGATGAGGAATCTAATGAGTACACTCCAAGGGAAGAACTGGAATCAGTTGAACCAGATGTAGTAATGGTAGAAGAAAGCGAAGAAGAAGGTTTTTTATCCAAATTAAAGATATTGTGTAGCTTGTTTAGGAGAAAGATGGGATAAAGAAAATTGTTGACATATGGTCTGAAAGACCCTCATATGAGCAGGACCTGATCAAGAGCACACTAAGTACTTATTTTGTGCACAATAAAATTGGATTGGAGATTTTGGAGAATGTGTTTCCTGAAGAGATGATTGAATGCATTAAGGAAGCCATGGTCTCTGAGTCCTAGGACAAGAAACGGGGAGAAATAATTCTACATCTGAAGGAGCAGTTCAGGCTATCTCTTACCAAACTAAAAATGAAAATTAATGAGTTGAGGCAATGCATAAGTACAAAAAATAACATCTACAACTATTCCCTAGTTGGCCTCATGCAGTTGGGAGATATAAAGATAAGCTGGAGAAGATTGAAACTGAGTTGAACAAGATTGTTTAGGATTATATCATGTTTCAGGATCATCAGGATGATGCAGTCAAGAAAAGGATTCAAGAGTTGCAGTTCAAACATACAAAAGTTTAATTCACCAGAAACAACCTTGTGGACACCTTTTGGAAAGTGAAGGATTTAATCGAATGCAAACTAGAGCAATTAATTGAGGTTATGAGGAAAGGAGAGAAATTAGAAGAGGCAATCAAAATTTTGGAATCTCTCATCCAAATTATCAACCAGACATATGAGAACAACAACTTGATCTTAATCATTGGAATTTCAGTAGAAGCTTGGAGGAAATTTCTTCCAGAAATGAAAAATAAGTACAAGATAATTTTCTGACTCAAGTAGTAGTTGTATTTCTTTAAATTTTGATCCAAATTTTGAATTAGCAAGGGGGGATATCCAAAATATTTTATTCATCGATTTCAAAGGGGGAGAGAGAGAAGTGAAAATTTCCTTATCATTTTAAGGGGGGAGTTGTGTTTTAAAATTTTGAACTTTGGCAGTGTAATCATATTGGTTCTGATACTTAGTAATTTTTCACTAAGTGTTGCCATCAATTCCAAAGGGGGATATTGTTGGCATATGGCTTCTAGTGTTGTCATTGATGGAAACTTAAGTCATTATTTCAGTCCATAGATCAGGATTTGTTCATACCGACAGGTAGAGTAAAAAATAGAGTATTACCAAAAGAGAGAATGAAGAACAGGGTATCCGATTAGTATGTCAATCTGTATACTTCACCAGATTATCATTTTGAGTTGTGGATCTCAGGGAAGGTTTTTAAGTATCTAGATTATATTATTGTTAAGTTTTTTTTATGTCACATTAATTTGTGTATAAGTTAGGAGATCTGATGGGATGATTTTTCTGCTTATTTGTTCTTGAAGGCCAACTTGATGTATGTAGCGTGTCGTGAATGTACAAGGAGTAATAGTTTAAATATTTCTATGTTCAAGAATTTTTATTTGGGACCACAACATAGAATTAGCCGAATTTGATGGGTACACATCAAATATTAAATGTGGATTGAGCCAACTATTGCAAAATATTTTTATTTTGTTGAAGTTGACATGAAGCGACTAAATCTTTGATAGTGGATATATATAAGAGATCGGTTGATACATTTTGAAGTGTGAATGGGTGTATGTTTGAAGTGTATGGATAGTTGAAGGGTTGTTGTATGATTTGGCATAGTTTAACTTGTGCAAAAGAGGATTGTTGTGAAGCGAATTAAGCCAGAGTAAAGCGAAGTGCAGAATCAGACAAAAGGTCCAAAATCTTATTCATGAGCCTCACCAGAATTGTAATTAGGCATTTATAGATGCTACTTTCTCAATTCAACTCTTTTTTGTAATCCAAATATGTTGTAAGGCAGTGAGCCTTCCTAATTTTGAGCAGTGAGCTCTAGGAAGTGTGCCTGAATGCATGTGCATTCCCCTTTTTCTTCATACTTTTAACAAAGTATAAATTGTGGATTAACCTCCACTGTGGCTTTTCCCCTAATAGGGTTTCCACATAAAAATCTTGGTGTTATGGTGTTTTTATTGTTTCATTCATGTTCTTTGATCTTTACTTCTATTTAAATGTTGTAATTGGTTTAAGATATGGACTGTAAGTTAAATATTATTGAACACTAATTCGACCCCCCACCCTCTTCGTGTCCCTTGATTCTAGCACTATGACTCTATAAGTCACTACATTAGGCACCAATCCTAGAATTTTATGATAAACCATACAATCAAAATGATAAACATTTTTCACCAATAGTTTAGGAGTAGGTTAATAGTTCTATGTACTTCATGTTTCAATGATTCATCTAAGGAAGAATTTATAATGATTCATAAGAGTTATTTTCCTAAGGACTCTTTTTTTGTTATATATATATATATAACATTTCACTTGCCTCTTAGTTGCTTGTAGGAATTCAATAGAGAAATGGAGGAAATGGTAATTTAAAATTTCATTAAAATTTTGTAAGAAAGGGATAGGAGGGAATGTAGGAAAAGATGGAAGGATGAGAGGTCAAAAGATTAGGAGGTGAAGGGAATATGGAAGAATTTCATTTGAAATCCACACAAAGGGATTTGAAAGGATATGAGAAAAACATGCAGAACTAGCAAAGGGAGGTGTAGGTAGAGCTCTAGAGGAAGTCTAGAGGTTTGGAAGTGCAAAAATATTTTGTAAAATGAGGAATTGGAAGGAATATAATAAATGATCAAGGAAATATAGGTGTGGATATCTAGAGAGAATGGGAGAATGTTGGGAGGTGAAAATGGATGAGAGGTCAAGAAATTTAGGGATGGGCAAGGATTGGAAGAACTTTGGAGGTAGTTTGCAAAGGGAAATAAGGAAGGAATCAAAGATTGTAAGAATCAAGAACCAAGAAGGATTATAAGTTTGGAGGAAGAAGGAAATTGGAATAAGTTTGAATAAACCCCATTTTTACAAAGCACATGAAGCTTGATTGAAATTTGGGAATAGGAGAATGCAACAATATGGGCTTGAGGATGGGAGGTTGAGATAGAGTAGAAGTTTGGACCTCCATTCAAAAATTGCAAAAGGAAGAAACAAATGAAATTAAAATAATGGGATTGATAAACTTAGTAGACTTTCTATGTAGGACTAGGGTTTAGGAAAAAAGTTCACACAATTTGAAGAAGTACAACAATCCACTGAAACTTTAAAACTCCATAAGAACTATAAAAATCAGAAACACCCCATATCTTTTTTTTATATTTTATAACTTCCAACATTTGATAGGAATATGGAGATGAAAAGGAACAATATTTGAGAAATTTGACCAAGGGAGAACCATTTGAATATTTCTCAGATCATATGCATATAATAGGAAAAATAAGGCCTAATGCAGAATGAGGTTAGGACTCAAGCAATTTTTTCTATTTTTAAATTGAGTCCCAACACATAGTATGGTGATTCATGTTCATAGATGGAAGCTTTATTATATCCTTATGTAGGGGTCTAGTAAGCAACATTGTGAAAATGCAAGAAGGTTTTATGTAGAGCACTAGGTGAGTATGTCTTTGTTGCTTTAAAACAAAATTAATATCTTATAAGAACGAAACTCTAATTATAATTTTCTACCTTAAATTAAAAAATAATTTCACATAATTATTCCCTTAGATGCACCCAAATGATCCTTGTAAATGTACATGTGTAGTTAGTCATGAATCTCTTAATTTGTATGTATAAAAAATGTTGTAACTAGGGCATGTTATTGTATATTATAAAAGGAAAAAAAAAACTTTGAAAATATTTTAAATTAATATATATTTTTTAAATATAAATAGGAGATGGAGCATGAAGGAGAAGGCACAAATTGGAGGAAAAAGGAAGCAGATTGAGGTTTTGTGGATAGGAAAGATGGTTGGAGGCCAAAGCATGGAGTTGTGTTCGAGGAGATTAGAGGCTAAGGGCGTTGGGCTAGGGATGCTATAGCTAAGTTTTCCTTAGAAGACACCAAGAATTGAGAAAATAGTGAAAAATGGAAGAAGGATGATGGCTAGAAGGATGTGGGGGAGAGCAGTAATGCCCCTGCAGGAAGAAATTGTCAAAGGCACCACAATTTTTTCTTGCAGAACTAGCTGCATCAGAACAGATTTGGGAATCAAAGAAGGCAAAGGGGGGGCAAGTTTAGAGGTGGTTGAAATCCTAACGGGGGACAAAATCAAGGGGAAGAGAGACAATGGAGAGGGAAAATTGAAAATGGCCCTACAATGGATGGCTTGCCCCTGAATCTTGGCTCTAACCATGGCGAAGCAGCAAGAAACAAGGTTGAACCATGAAATTGTTGTAGGAAAGCAGTGATGATAGCTACAGAGAAACTATAGAAGGAAAGAAAGAAACCTGATTAGCTAGGGTTATGATGTCGAGAAGGGTGGAGGTTTTCAACACAATCATAATTAAACAAAATTTACAAATCTGAATCCCTAACTTGGTGGTTTTTCTCTGAAATTCTCTTATTCCCCTAGTAGTACTTGAAACAAGAGTTATTCAGCATAACTTTTTGAGAAGACTTCAAACCTAGAATTTGAACACCATTGTAGATAGCTTTTATGCCTCTTTGAAACATATCAAATTTGTGGATAGGGTTGTTTTGAAGCAAAAGCCTCAAAATTAGACTACTACGCTCTAATTAGGCTTGTTTTACAAAGCAACAATGTGACCTTCAATCTCCAAAACACAAAAAGTTCATTCCAAAAACTTTAACATGTCACATGGGGTCTAAAAATACAATTTTAATCAACTAGAACAATCACCAAAATTTTATTTCACCAAACCTTATGTCTACCTAATCACCTAAGCCTAACACATGGTGATATTAGGCCAGGGCTACATCAAATTCGGCCATAACTCCATCCCCTTCTCTTGCAAACATAAAAAAATATAAAAGAATCCTACCTACATCCATTCCACCAATTCTTAGGTTTTTCCACTGGTGGAATGGCCTCTAATTCATGTTTCTTCCCTCAAACCCTCACAAACTAGGGTTTCCTAGCTATTTATAGAAAAATGGCTCTAACTCCTTTCAATCTTAATAAAAACTGATGAGATCATAAAAAAATGAAATATAATTCACTCATTCATCAATCCCAATGCAGTTTAGATCATTTGTAGGCCATACGAGGCCATACTAACTTCTGTAGTAGCAAAAAACCAAAAGAAAACACAAAAAATGAAGTTTGTTTTATTGTTTGATCTCCAAAAACTCCTCTAGAAGATTTCCTCAAGCTTTCCAAGGCATATTTAAACATTACAACAAAAAAAAACCATTTTCTACCTGCCATTTGAATCCCCAACGGTTTATCTTCCTATACTCACCAAAAATGCAAAGTTGCTTATGCAACTTTTGCAAAACTTGACAACTTTTTACAAACTTGACCCCACATGACCAAAAACATGAAACTTGGTCTTAATAGACCTTATTACAAACAAAATTTACTCAACATCACCAAAACTTAACATTGGACCCATATTTAGAAAAAGACCAAGGTGCCCTTGCACCATACTCCCAAGGAAAACAAAATCTTAAGTTCCACTTGAGAGCAGATATTGAATTGTTGCACCTTGCTTTTTGATGTCTTCCTTTGTCATCCAGGTGGAATCCTCCATAGGAAGGTCGTTCCACTTCACCAAGTATTGATAATACACTTTATTCCTTGTCTTTTTGGCTTCTTTGGTGTCCAAAATGCACTCTAGCTTCAATGGTTGACTTGGTGGAAAATCTTTGACCCTATCTTCATCTAGAACCTCTGATGTACCTATATCTTTACCTGTAATCACAACCCCCTTAAAAGGGTATAGGTCAGAAACATTAAAAATTGGAGAGATAGAAACTCCAAGAGGGAGTTCTATCTCATATGTATTTGCTCCAAACTTATGGACCACCCTACATGGCCCTATTTTCTTCATTTGCAGCTTTGAACACTTCCCTTTAGGTAGCCTTTCCTTCCTCAAATGAGCTAAGACCAAGTCCCCCACTTTGAAATGAACCTCTCTCATTTTCAAGTATGTATGTTGTTTATATTTATCAACACTCTTTTGAAGGTTCTCTCTAACCTGCTGATGTATTTCCTTCATGGAAATTGCAAATATTCTCCTTCGGTACCCCTCCTCTCCATTCCACTCAAATATCTAAGTTTAAACATGCCTCTAGGCTGCAATCCATACACAATCTCAAATGGGCTTTTACCAACACTCTTGTTCAAAAAATCATTATAAGCAAACTCAACTTGGGGTAGGATCAAATCCCATTGTGTTGAGTGTTCTTTTTTCAAGCATATAAGGATATTTCCAAGACTTCTATTGAATACTTCAGTCTTCCCATCCGTTTGTGGATGATAGGCAGAGCTAAAAGTCAAATTTGTGCCTAGCTTCTTCCAAAGGGTTCTCTAAAAGTGACCCACAAATTTACTATCCCTATCTGAAACAATTGTTAATGGCAATCCATGGATCCTAACCACCTCCTTGAAAAACAACCCTACAATGTATGAGGCATCATTTGTACTCTTACATGGTATAATGTGTCATTTTACTCAACTGGTCTACCACAACAAACACCGAATCAAAGCCTCTTTGGGTTTTTAGCAATGCCAACACAAAATCCATGATGATGGATTCCCATGGTCTATTTGGGATTGGCAAT